>JAODAL010005119.1:0-147712 GCA_025379985.1 Phyllomedusa bahiana | reverse complement strand
GTCAGACAAACCGGGGGGGGTATTTGTCCAAATTGCCGGGGGGGAGCGCCCAAAGTGATTTTCCATTATTGGCTGTTCTGTCATCTTCTCCAAATTCAGGATTGCAAACTCCCAACCCTTGGATCCAGCAGGACAGTCTGGGTTTTGGTGCTTGTTTGTTGTGGCGGATTGTTTCCAATTTGGGCTGACCTCTCTCACCCCCCACACAATTGGGGAGAGTCAACATCCGCCGACTGCCACTGTTTTTGATATTAGTTTTAGTGTAAGAAGAAAGGGCAGGGATATGTTGAATTTGTTGGCTCCTTCCGTTGTAGGGGAAATTAAATTGATATAGTCTCTAGGATTAATTCTAAAATTCAATGCTAAGGAAACAACAAGAACCCTATTTAAAAAATACCTTTTTTAAATTTTTCAAAAAATTATTTACCAAGACAAAAAATTTCCATAAGAAAAAGAAATAACACATCAAAGGAGTTCTGCTAATTATCCAAAATAGAGATCTAATAGGACGGCTTGGACGGCCCCATAGGGGAATAGGGGAAACCCCGGTACCCCCTGGCTTGGCAGCCCCAGGAGTTGTGTTTTAACTGCTATAATCCTTAAAGGGGTGGCAAAAAAGCAGAGAAAGAGAGGGCAAAAAGAAGAAGCAGAGTATAGAAGGCGGTACATTATTTACAGTAGCTGTAGGGTGGGCCCCGAAATAAACTCCACCCATGGGGAAAAAATACAGCCCCAAAATGGCGGCCCCTAGAGTCAGCTCCACCTGTGGGCCCAGGCAACCAGTCCGACATGATAGGGGGTATCGTCCAAGGCACATGGGAGTTCCAAAACGCCTAACCCCATCAAAAAACCTTGTAATCCTAAAAAAAGTGGTATCATGGGGCTCTGGGAAATTGGGGGTTTTGATGAAGAGAGCTAAAAATACGTTATGTAATTTGGAAAAAAAGCAAAAAAGTGCATAAGCAAGTGAGAAGGGTGAGGAGTATGAAAGGGAAACGGAGGGCAAGTTTAAAATTTTTTAGTTCATTTCTAACGCTGACCTATTCCCACACTGCAGAGATTTTCATCGTCACATGGTCCCGTGCCCACTGGGGGACCTAAATTTTCCCGATTAATTCCCGATGTTTTTTTAGTTTTTTGGGGGAAAACGAAAACCCCGGGAAAACCCACCGACACTGGGAGAACAAAAAAGCCCTTGCAAAGTTGTCAGGGGGGTTTAAAACCCAAGACCCAGGGTTTAAACAACAGTGTTATATTGAGTCCACTGTCTGCCCAAAAAAAAACCCACTGGCCACCCATGCGCACTTGTTATCTTTGAGCCATCGGGCTCCCCTATTTTTTCATAGACCCAAACGCGCTGCACCATTTAACCACTGAGTCAGTGCTACACCATGCTAATTACGGGCCCCCGTGCTGCCCATACTAACCATGAGCCATCGTGCTGCACCAACAAGCACCGAGCCCCCCATGCTGCCCCATGCTAATCGCTGACCACCATGTTGGTGCAAAAACTAACCATGACCATCGTGCTGCCCCCTAAAACCCACAAACAATTGTGCTGCCCTACAAACCCACTAAAGCCATCGTGCTGCACCCTACAAACCCATAAGAAATTGTGCTGTACCTACTAACCACGGGGACCCATCGTGCTGCACATGAAAAATCACTGACAACCGTGCCTGACTATGTTTTATTGGCCACTGTGCTGAAAAAGCTTATCATTCAGCCACCGTGTGAAATTTGTTAACCATGAGCCACTTTTGCACCGGGCTAACCGTGGCCACTATGCTACAACTCTAACCCTTAAGTCATCTTATTCACCCTCAAATACTGAGTCACCCGCTCACCATGCTAACACTGAGCTTTCCTGCTGGGAGGTGCTAACCCTGAGCCGCCCCCTACACCAAGTGTCACCCCCCCTGGGTACATTCTGATGAAAGCATCTAGTGTGGTCAGTGGGAACACACACGTCCTAAAGTCGTTTTTCATTACCCCGTGAAAAAAAAAACCCCATAGATGCCAACTGCTGATGGCACAGGTCAATTGATATTAACAGAATGACTCCTTCAGCCCCATTTTCCCCTAAGTGAGAGGTGATCCGCCTGTCGCTGGGGACTCAGACCTCCCCCTCAAGAAACCCTTCATGGGTAAAAATTTTAAGAATCTCTCTTTCGGCAAAAGTGGATTAGTTTAAGTAAAAGAATCTGTGATTTTTGGTTTTTTTTTGTCTCTCCTAATGTGGGTCCCGCACCGCATTGGGCGGGTGTGATTTTCACTTTTTGAAAAAAGTTCATTATGTGGAAGAAAAGGGTTTTTAGGGTCCACATCTGAGGTTTATGCCGCTTGCCCTTTGAAATCCTTTTTAACAGGTTCAGAGGAGGAGCAGGGGAAGCCCCAGTTGGGCCCTTGGTCACGGTGGGCCCTGGGATTGGTGGACACGCAGCTTGGTGGGCCCCTGGACATTGCGGCTGCTTTTCAAGGTGGCAGAGACAGAGATGAAGAGTGCAAGGGTCATGAACTTTATCTGCAGGGAGGGCCCCAAAATGATCTCCACCATTGGGCCCCAAGAAACTACTTCATAGGAGGACCTCAAGAATCATCTCCACTGGTGGGTCCCAGACTCTTCAGTCTGACACTGCTTTAAAGTTTTAAAGGGGATGGGGGTAGTAGTCCTGATTCTATTTTTGTAGAGGATACAAGCTATGTAGTATAGTGCAATCTATGAAAGATGAGGAGATCCATACATCATGGTCTCTCCATTAAAATGGAAATATACTCACTAAGCCTTGCAATGCCAGCCGATTTTTCGCATGAGGGGTGCAAACAGCCGTCTGCAAATGAGTATATGGTTTGGCTCTAATCCCATTCACATTGCAAGGCTCAGGTGTCGGATTTGATTTGAGGAATCAAAATCCAATGGGGCACCGCGAGTCCAAACTTTTTTTTGGGGGCCCTTTTAAATATATTACATCTTTTTGGGCAACAATGGTGATATTTCCCACACACCTACGGGGCCCCTCTCTAATGGGAACTTAGCTCTTTCGAAATACCCTAGACCAACCCGTATAAAAACCCCAACAAATAGGGGAAAAGCACCCAAAACAGCTGTCTGCAATATGAGTATCTGGTTGGCTCTAATCTCTTTCACATTGCAAGGCTCAGTGACTTAGATTTGACTTGAAGAACGCTACAATTCTGGCTCATTTCCAATCAGCAATTTAGAATATATTAAAATTTCAGTGGAGCGATCAAGGGGTTTAAAAATCTCCCTACCCCCTTTCATGGGGGCTTTGCTGTAATGAGGAACTTCCCAGAGCCACCCGTTTTCTTAAATTTGCACTGAGAGAGGCAAAGACCCCAAAAAAGTGTTTCAGGAGTATCTGGTTTTTGGGTCTAATTTCCCCTTCACATTGCAGGGGTAAGTGAGTTTAAAGTGGGTTTTAGGAATGTACATCTAATAGGTGCAATGCAGAGTCCCAGTCATTTTCCCCTGAGGTTTGGGAAAATATTTAATTTTCGTTTAAGCGATAAAGGGTATATAAGACCCCCACCTACACAGACTCTCCCTAATTAGAATGTTTTCCCTTTTTAAATACATTTTGAGTCCCTGCCCTCCCAACCAATATTGTATCTGCAAAATGAGGGACAAATACTGTAAAAGCTGTAGCAGGAGTTATGGTTGGCTCTAATCCCATTCACATTGGAAGACTCAGCAAGTCAGATGTGTCTTGAAGAAATGCTACATCCCACAGAAGGTGCTGCAGAGTCCTAGCTCATTTCCCATGAGCCTCTTAGAATATAATTCAATTTCAGTGGAAAAACCCACGCGCAAAAGTCCCCCAACACCTACCGGGTGTTTCCCCTAATGGGGAAACTTTAACCCCTTTTTGATTAAACTAGACCTCTCCCTAGCCAACCAGTATGCACTATGCCCCTGATGAGGGGGGAAAATCCCAAAAAAAAAGCTGTCCAGATTTTGTAAGGTTGGCTTTAATCCTCTTCAGTTGCAAGACTCAACAAGTCAGATGTGACCTGCAGAAATGCTACATCCAACAGCTGGCACTGCAGAGTCCTAGCTCATAGAACATATTTAAATTTCAATGGAGCGACCATGGGGTATAGGTCTCCACACACCTACCAGGTGCCTCTCCCTAATGAGGAACATTAACACTTTCATGCTAAATCTAGAGCCTCTCTCTAGTCAACCAGTATCCACTCTGCACTGATGAGTGGCAAACATCCCAAAACAGCTGTCTGCAGCTGAGTGTAAGGTTGGCTCTAATCCCATTCATATTGCCAGGCTCATTGAATCGGATGTGCATTGAGGTAGGTAGCACCCATTGCAAGGCACAGGTAGTTGGATTTGACTTGAGGAATGCTACATCCAATAGGTGGCACCGCAGAGTCCTAACTCTTTTCTCAGGAGCCTTTTTGAACATATTTACATCTTAGTGAAGCAACTAATGATGCATAAGTCTCCACACACCTACCTGGTGCCTCTCTAATGAGGAACATTAGCTCTATCGAACTACCCCTAGAGCCAACCAGTATAATACTCTGCACAAATAGGGGAAAAGCACCCAAAAACAGCTGTCTGCAGATGAGTATCTGGTTGTCTCTAATCCCATTCACATTGCAAGGCACAGGTAGTTGGATTTGAATTGAGGAATGCTGCATCCAATAGGTGGCGCTGCAGAGTCCTAGCTCATTTCTCAATAGCCTTTTTGAACATATTTACATCTTAGTGAAGCAACTAATGATGTATAAGGGCGCATTCCCATTGCACAGGACAAATACCGGCCGGTTTGCTGGCAGGTATTTGTCCTGTTTTGCGCCCGTCCCCACGGCCGCGGGGGGGACAGCTTTTCTCCGCGATGAGCGGAGAACAGCCCTCCCCCCTCCCATTGAGAAGCACATCTTCCTTCGGGAAACCGGGCGGAAGATTGTGCTTCTACAATGTTTTGCCGCCGGACCGCCAGCGGCAAAACCGTCCGACGGCAAAACCCGTGCAGTGGGGACAGTGGGGACGGGTTTTCCATAGAGCACAATTGTGCTCATTTTCGGCCGGTTTTTCAGGTGGTCTGAAAAACCGCAAACCGGCTGAAAAACCGGCCGAAAACACGCACAGTGGGGACATGCCCTAAGTCTCCACACACCTACCTGGTGCCTCTTTAATGAGGAACATTAGCTCTATCGAACTACCCCTAAAGCCAACCAATATAATACTCTGCACAAATAAGAGAAAAACACCCCAAAACAGCTGTCTGCAGATGAGTATCTGGTTGGCTCTAATCTCTTTCACATTGCTCAGTGACTTAGGCTCTCCAGCTGTTGGTAAACTACAACTCCCATCATGCATTTATATAATCTATATCAGTAGGCATGATGGGAGATGTAGTTTCCTAACAGTTGTCTGCAGATGAGTATCTGGTTGGTTCTAATCCCTTTCACACTGCAAGGCTCAGTGACTTAGGCTCTCCAGCTGTTGGTAAAATACAACTCCCATCATTCATGTGTATAATATATATCTGTGGGCATGATGGGAGTTGTAGTTTCCCAGAAGCTAAATGGCTGACGTTGCAGACCCCTGCTCTCCAGCCACCAAATCAGGCTTCATCTTGAGAATCGGGGCAGCTCCAGAATGAATCCCCCCCCCAAGGTCGTGGCTTATTTCCTCATCGTTCACAAATTCATCACTTACCCATAAGCCTCTGCTCTGCTGTTTGTAAAATAACCTGTATCATGGAAAATTCCATATTTTCCAGAATATCTATTAGGTTCCGCCTCGAAATCCCTTCTCCTTAATGCGCTCGCGGAGTGTTTGGGTCTGAGCCGCCAATAAATCCCGCATTAAAGACACAAGGCGGCAAAATGAGATTCTGTGTCAAATTGACATAAAAATGCAAAACACCAACTTTAAAGAAGCCGGCAGCATTTTTCATACATTAGGCGAGAAATGTTTTCAGTCCCATTAAGCTAAGCTGCCTCTTGGCTGTTTCCGAGCTCAATCTGTCCACGCCACCGGCTACAGACTCCCCACATTGACAGATAGCGCGCTGGGCACAGTTAATCTGGCAGATTGCGGCATGGAAAGCGATGGGCCTCCCAAGACCTTCCGAAAGCTCATTTTTTACCCAGCAATAATACAGAGGCAGGGTTATCGGGCGGAGACTCCGTGCAGAACATTCGGGGCTGAGGAGACGGAAGCAGGAGATGAATGAGCTTCTCTCTGCGCAGCCACCAGACTCATCATTATATATGGAAATGATCATCTCATGGATATAATGCGGCATCAAGGTGCTCCGCAGAATAGCACCGCCGCGCTCTTATAGCGCCTCTTATGTCCCGGTAAATCACCGCAGCTGTCAGTCCCCCCTCCACCTCTCCGGCGGCCATAAATATCTTCCTAACGTGATGCATGAGCGGCGGCTCAGGATGTCTCCAATAAGGTCCCTTGTTCCATCCCAAGGAAAGCTGGAGCTTTTACCCCATAAACAAAAGGTAAAGGGATTGAAACAAAATCATTTGCACCGACCTGGGGCCGGGGCGTACAGGTTGGCGCCCACCTTGAGCCGGGACGAAGAGGTGGCGACCACCTGGGGCCTCCACAACCTATGGCCCTCAGGCCCAATGAATTACTGTGAAGAGGAAGGGCTTGTGTAAACCTCACCCCAAAAATTGGTGCCAATTGGTTTGGAGGTGTTGTCAGGTTTAGGGAGCAGTCCCGGGCAGCACAAGGACACCCTGGTAAATTTTAGCCACCATGTCGTGCCAAGTTTTGTAAGCCTTTGTGTGCCACCCAGGGCTGTCTTATTCACTGCGCACACTAAGCAGTTGCCTGAGGGCCCCAAAAGTATACGGGCCCCTGGTGGTGTATGTTTGTTCCAGAAATACAAGAAACCCTGGATCCCTTGGTTGGCTTTGCTTATTTAACTGTTTGTGTGTTTTTAGGATGTGCAAACAGTTAAAAAACCATGGTGGAGAAGGGAGCCAAAGGCTCCCTGCCCTGCCAAATAGTCTTGTAGGCTGCAGGCCGCCAGTGTCCTGACATAAGTTATGTGATAATAAGTTATGTGGCAAAGTATGATGTCATGTATTTTGGCAGGGCCACTGCAGTGTTATCCTGGGGGCCCATAATACTGTTAAGATGGCTTTGGTGCCACCTTGTGCCAATCTAGAAGGAGCAAGATCCTGGGCACTGCAACTGCAGCATCTTGGTGGTTATACAGAATGGGGTGTCTTCTTTCTGTTTGGATACCCTGCAACATGACGGTTTGGTGCCACCTGCTTTGGAGGCATTCACAGGAGGTCTAGGGGCAGTTCTGAGTACAGTTAACTCCCACATTCTGCCAAGGTTTGTAGCTCTGGCATAGGGTGCCACCTCGAGTCAATCTAGAAGGAGCAGGATCCTGGGCACTGCAGCTGCGGGATCTTGGTGGTTATATAGAATGGGGTGTCTTCTTCCTTTTTGGATCCCCCGCAACATGACTGTTTGGTGCCACCTGCATTGAAGGCATTCACAGGAGATCTGGGGGCAGTGCCAGGCAATTTTAACCCCCACATCCCCACATAAGTCGGATGTCACCTCATGCCAGTCTAGAAGGGGAAGCGATTATGTATAGAGCGAGATCACAGACACTGCAACCGCAGCACCTTAGTAGTTATACAGAATTGGGTGTCTTCTTCCTATTTGGATACCCTGCAACATGACTGATGCCACCTGCTTTAGAGGCAATCACAGAAGGTCCGGGGGCAGTTCTGAGTAGTTTTTAACTCCAACATTGTGCCAAGTTATGTAGTTCTGGCATAGGGTGCCACCTCGTGCCAATCTAGAAGGAGCAGGAGCCTAGAAACTGCAACCGCAGCACCTTGGTGGGTATACAGAATGGGGTGTCCACTTCCTATTTGGATCCCCAACGACACGACTGTTTGGTGCCACCCGGTTTGAAGGCATTCCCAGAAGGTCCGGGGGCAGTTTTAACTCCCACATCCTGCCATGTAGGTCTGGCCTAGAGTGCCAACTCGTGCCAAATTGGAAGGGAGCGTAAAGATGTATAGAGCAGGATCATAAACAATGCAACTATGGTATCTTGGTGGTTATGCAAAAAGGGTGCCCGATTGGCTCCCCCTGAAATATGATTGTGTGCTGCAGCCCGATCTGAGGTTCCCAGGTGGTACAGAAACAGTTTTAGCCCCCATATTCTGCCAAGTTGTGCAGGTTTGGTCTAGGATGCCACCTCATGCCAGCCTGGAAGCATGTATAGCGTGGAATCCCAGACAATGTGGCTGCAGCATCTTGCTGGTTATGAAGCGAGCGCCCAATTCAGGACCGGCTTCCCCACAAGACGATTGTTCTGTGCTGCTCGACTTGGAAGTGGTCCCAGGTCCGGGGTTTGTCCTGCGCAGCGCAAGGGTAGTCCCGAGTAGTTTTGGCCCCAGTATTGTGCCAAGTTATGCAGATCTAGACTAGGATGTCACCTCAATGGCTCCTATAACATTGTGGGTTGCCAACCGGTCGTCATGGCATCCTTCGTAAATTGATTACCCTATAGACAAAAGGGACAATGATTGACACAAACTAATGTGCACCCACCCAGGGGGCCGGGACAATAGGTAGGAAGAGATAGGCGACCACCTAGGACAAGCCTGCACAACAAATAGCCTACAACACTCTATGAAGGGAATGTGGTGGTTCCTCCAGGTTTGGAAGTGATCCCAGACAGTTATCATCCTAAGAAGCCACCTCATGCCAGACTGGAAAGGGGTGCAAAGATACCCAGACAATGTGACCACAGCACATGGTGGCTATACGTCCACTTCCCGACTGCCCCCCTGCAACACCATTGCGCTGTGCCGCCTAGTAGTCCTGGCAGCTCTGGTGAAGGCTTCCATAGCCGCCATCTCAGCGCTCCTCTGTCTGAGGCAGGGTTGTGGATAAGGGAGGTGTATACTTGTACACTACACTGCAATACAGTCATATCTCAGTATAGTGCACCAGTGATTGCACCCATAGTGTTTAAGCATCTTAGGGGGACATAATTGGTATCGCCGCGTCCGTAGGAGTCTGATCTATCAATATATAACCTTACTCGTCCTGTGAAACAAACTCCATAGAAACTAATCTTAAAAATCAAGGGTGCAACTGTATTTTTTCCCATCCTACCTGGCCGAGGGGGGCACCGTGCGTCAGGTCAAGGCCTGGCATCGCAATTTTCTGCCATTTTGCCCTTAGTTTGTCTAGGGCACAGGGAAAGATTGTCGGGTGGGCCCCGCGTCCTCCAGGCACCGTCTCCTTCCTTTTTTGTCCCCCGCCCCAGCACCAGTTATATCTCACTAATATCGGGTATCTCTGGCCCCTGAAGGCGCTGCCTCTGAAACCACTAAATATTCTGTCCCATAAATCATCCTATTGACCTTTAATGGAGCCGGGAGAGGTCAGCGCGCTTTCTCCTTTCACGGCCAATGACTGGGTTGTCCCCGGTGGGGCAGATTTGTTAGCTTCAGTGCGGAAACCCTAAGAGACGCAAACTTCACCACCCTCAGATCTGAAACAAGTATTCAAGGTAAATTAGAGATCTGAATGGAGTATTAAGTGTTCTGTGCACCGTGAAATGAGATGAGGAAAATGGCTGCATGGAAGCTCTCCCCGGGGGCGGCTGAGGCACCGCACCGACTGTAGGGCCCTGGATCCCCGGTGTGCAGCATAGACCTCTGTACATACCCAGCTCTATAGGAAGGATAAAGAGGTCGTCTGAGATTGGGATAAAACAGAGTCATTCCCTCCCTTTATCCTCTACAAACAGCCCCATTCATTTGGTATACAAAGCTGCAATCCCTGACTCAACCACAGTCCAGAGTGGCGCTGTTTCTAGAAAAAAAATCACACCTTTTCTTATTTTGATGTAATCATTGTGCAGTTAGATGTCCTGCAAAATTCCAACATAATGTGTGCTGCAATCCATAACTTTTCTTAAGATCTCTGCTTGCTGTCAGCAGAAAACTTCCCTGACCTAGTCCAAGCTCTTTGATGGGTGTAATTCGTTTCTCTGTGTCTTCTCTGCAGAGTGTAGAGTGTAATTCAGTGCCCTGTGTGGGGCTTGAGGTGTGCGACTCCCCCTGACGCTGCAGGGTTGCTCGGGGTACCCCGGGGCTTGCTGTATACCGTCTGGAGGAAAGGTGAGGGGCGGCCCTTCAATTTTATGTCTGCTGGGAGTCTCAGCAAAGGAGAGGCCGGCTTGCAGTGAACGGGGCGGGGGAGGACTTGCCGCAGGAGGCGTAGGTTGTTTTGCCCCAGTGACTCCATCCAGGTTATTATCCTTCTCTGAGTCACACTGTCCATAACGTGTGCGTGATCCTCCCAGCCACAAACCTATCACCTACCCAGCCGGTTATCATAGAAAGATGTCAGGACACACAGGGCATCGCAGCCTGCTGTGAAGGGGGCCCCAGAGACTGGTCAGAGGGGCTGTGCTGACCCCTGCCCTCCACCAAAAGTGCCTTCAATGAGCATCAGAACTGGAGCAATGGAAGAAGGCGGCTGCATCTGACGGATTCCATGATTTTCATTGCATTTCTCGTGTGGGACAGTTGGGGGGCGTCCACTTACCGGAGAAGAGATGGCCAACAGGATGTTCTTGGGAAGGAATAGATAACTTGATGCGGAGTTAGGCAGGCGTTGATGGCCAATGTTGGGGGGGGGGGGGGGTGGTCCTGGCATCGTGCGGATATTACTGTGACACGTCACCTACCTATCAATGCACAGACTAAGTCCCCCCCCCATGGCAGCGGGATAATGGGATGGGGCCCCTGTCAGCAGGATAATGCCCCTGGGCCCCTGTCAGCAGGATAATGCCCCCAGTCAGCAGGATAATGCCCCTGGGCCCCTGTCACCAGGATAATGCCCCCAGGGACCCCACTTGCCAGGAAAATGCCCCCAGGGCCCCGGTCAGCAGGATAATGCCCTCTGAGCCCCGGTCAGCAGGATAATGCCCCCAGGGCTCCTGTCAGCAGGATAATGCCCCTTGGGATCCCGGTGAGCAGGATAATGCCCCTTGGGACCCCGGTGAGCAGGATAATGCCCCCAGGGTCGCTGTCAGCAGGATAATTCCCCTTGGGCCCCCCAGTCAGCAGGATATTGCCCCCAGGGCCCCTGTAAGCAGGATAATGCCCCCAGGGCCTCTGTCAGCAGGATAATGCCCCCAGGGCCTCTGTCAGCAGGATAATGCCCCCGGGGTCGCTGTCAGCAGGATAATGCCCCTTGGGTTCCTGTCAGCAAGATAATGCCCCCAGGGCTCCCGTCAGCAGGATAATGCCCCCTGGGCCCCTGTCAGCAGGATAATGCCCTCTGAGCCCCAGTCAGCAGGATAATGCCCCTTGGGCCCCCGGTGAGCAGGATAATGCCCCCTGGGCCCCCCAGGGTCTCAGCAGGGGATAGGCCGTCTGGGCCTCTGTTAGCAGGATAATGCCCCCAGGGCTCCCATCAGCAGGATAATGCCCCCAGGGCCCCTGGTCAGCAGGATAATGCCCCCAGGGCCCCTGGTCAGCAGGATAATGCCCCCAGGGCCCCTGGTCAGCAGGATAATGTGCCCACTTGGGGCCTCTGGTTCAGAGGATGTAATGCCCCAGGGCCCCCCACCTGTCAAGCAGGAATATTTGCCTTGGGACCCCCTTGTCCAGTTACGGATAATACCCCTTGGACCCCTCGTCAGCAGGATAATGCCCCGTGGGACCACACTGCAAAAACTGTCCAGGAATGAAGAACAGGACAAAGAGATTGAGGTGGTGACTTGGTTTTGGATCAAACCCGACTCGGAGGTCTGTGGGTATGAGAACATGTCCATCCTGAGGACCGCAAGTGAGTATCTGGTCCCGGGGGTCAGAGGCGAGCATGGGGTCACAGCATACAGGATCAGATACCTCAGGACTCTTCAGAAGAGTCCAGGCCATCAGGGATCAGAAGAATAAAGAATCTTTCAAATCTTGTGCTATCTTCATCTGTGATGCTACAAAGACCCAGAATCAGCGCCGCCCACTGAGCCCAGATTTAGGTTTTTTTTGTCTGTTTTATGAAACTGCAGGAAACGCCCATTGAAATGAATGATTTCTGCTCCCGGGGGCGGCGGTGATGGAAGCAGCTTCATGGAGCCCAGCGCCCACACATCACAGAACAATAGACTCTGCAGGGGAGCTGCGTACCGTCTCCTACCGAGCGATGGCCTACATTATGGCAGAAAGTGGAAGGGCTGGAACAAGGTCAGGACAGGGGAGAAGTCTGCTGCTATGGACTACACATGTCCAGCCGCCCTGGATGGCACTATGCCCACCTATACCATACAGCCTATACCATCACACACCCTGAATGGCACTATGCCCACCTATACCATACAGCCTATACCATCACACACCCTGAATGGCACTATGCCCACCTATACCATACAGCCTATACCATCACGCACACTGGATGGCACGATGCCCACTATAACCATACCAGCCCTATTCCTAATCAACACACCCCTGAATGGCAAATATGCCCAACCTTACCATTACAGCCTATACCATTCACGGCCACCCTGAATGGCACTATGCCCACCTATACATATACAGGGCCTTTTAACCATATCACCCTGGTTTGGCACAATGCCCACCTATACTATACAGCCTATACCATCACACACCCTGATGGCACTATGCCCACCTATACCATTAAACAAGCCCTATTTCACCATCACCCACACCCCTGGAATTGGGCACTATGGACAATTACAATTACAGGCCTTTACAATTCCCACACACACCTGAATGGCACAATGCCCTACCTTATTACCCATTACAGACTGATACCTCACAACCTGAATGGCACAATGCCCACCTATACTATACAGCCTATACCATCACACACCCTGAATGGCACTATGCCCACCTATACTATACAGCCTATTCCATCCCATACCCACCAAAATACATGTGTCCCCTATGTGGGTGGGAACATCGCCGATTTTTAGCCTTTTGACCACTTAGCTGTTTATAAATGTCCTCTTTTTCCATTTGGATTTAAGATTTGCTCAATAATACTGACTCTTGCTTTTAGAGAAGTAATTGGTCGCTTCTCGCTGAATATTAAATAAACAACTTACTTAATTTTTCATCATTGGATACAAAGTGATCCTGAAAATTTCTCCCTTTTTGGCTGTCTAAAAAGTTGGCATTTGTGTTGGCGTGGTTAGAAGCGTGACCTGATGTGTTCCTCTTTGCAATCTCTAAAAGTTGGGAGGTATGTATACTCTGGATGCCATGATGCCCGTCTATACCGTCACATACCCTGGATGCCATGATGCCCGTCTATACCGTCACATACCCTGGATGCCATGATGCCCGTCTATACCGTCACATACCCTGGATACCATGATGCCCGTCTATACCGTCACATACCCTGGATACCATGATGCCCGTCTATACCGTCACATACCCTGGATACCATGATGTCCATCTATACCGTCACATACCCTGGATGCCATGATGCCCGTCTATACCGTTCTCACATTACCCTGATTGCCTGATTGCAGTCTATTACCGTCACATACCCTGGATGCCATGATGCCCGTCTATACCGTCACATACCCTGGATACCATGATGTCCATCTATACCGTCACATACCCTGGATACCATGATGTCCATCTATACCGTCACATACCCTGGATACCATGATGTCCATCTATACCGTCCATTACCCTGGATACCATGAGTGTCATTCCTTTACCGTCACATACCCTGGATACCATGATGTCCATCTATACCGTCACATACCCTGGATACCATGATGTCCATCTATACCGTCACATACTCTGGATGCCATGATGCCCGTCTATACCGTCACATACCCTGGATACCATGATGTCCATCTATACCGTCACATACCCTGGATGCCATGATGTCCATATATTTTACCGTTCACATTACCCTGGGATGGCCATGATGCCCCACCTATACTTCTCCACGCCCTGATTGGCAGGATCTGACACTCCTATCTATTCTTTTCTCAGTGACTGTATCAGGTTGTGTTCCCTGTTCCCGATTCTCTGCTATTCCGTATTATTGGAATTGTTGACTGAATATTTGCAGAATGGGTGAATAGTTTCGAGAGCTTCTGGAGGAGGCGCGGCTAGTGGCGGTAGGGCACAACGTGCGGAAGGAACAGCCAAATTAGTTTCTCAGCCCATATATTACCCTTTAGGGTTAAATAAATTAAGCGGACTGCGCTACAAAGTCTTTGTTGGGGTCTCTCGGTACACCGGCGGCGACGGGCCCCGGGTTACTCGCATGGCCAGCCCCACACAAGCGCAGACAAGCCGCAAGTTGATGTGCCAGGCCAGGGAATCACACGGGATCCTCTCCTCTATGTTTACTGTGTTCGTATTCTTTCGCGCACACACAGGGAACTTCATCTTCACTGCTTCCATCTGCACTGTTTTGACCTTTGCCTTTCCTGTCTGTGGACCAGTAAAATGTATGTCTTCTGTTGATCGGCAAGTACATTGGCGGCAGAGAGTCGGTCGGCCGCCAACGGCGGGCCAGAGCTGTCACATCAGCCCAGGTGTCAGCACAGCCCCAAATACCTCGAGTCCGGACCATCGCCAGCTGTGTTATCTGCGACGCTTCAATGGCTTTCAGGTGGCGCAATGTCCGTCAGGATGAAGGATGCGACAAAAGGCGCACGCGGCGTATTATCCAGACACAAGCGACCACCTGGAATCATTGGGAAGTGTCCAAATGTAATTGAAGTGTTGTGTGCGACTTAATTGGTGAGGGATCTGGGGGCGCAGGCATGTAAGCAAAGTCCTGCCTCACATCATCACCTGCAGTCCTATGTAACAGCACAGATAACCCACTGAGTACAGATAATGTAGTAGATGTCACCTGCAGTCCTATGTAACACCACAGATAACACAGTGATAACTCCCAAGTACAGATAATGAGTAGAATGCACCTGCAGTCCTATTAACACCACAGAAAACACGGTGAAACTCTGAGTACAGATAAGTGAAATGTCACCTGCAGTCCATGTAACCCCACAGATAACCAGTGAAAAACGCTCTGATACAGAAAAGGTGGTAGGTGTTACCTGCAGTCCTAGTAACCCACGATAACCCACTAGTCAGTAATGTAGTAGTTTACCTCTGCAGCCCTATTAACACCACAGATAACACAGGGGAAAACTCTCAGAGTGCGATAACGTAATAGATTCCCCCTCTGCAGTTTTAGCACATCACAGATTACCCATTGAATACAGATAATGTAGTAGATGTCACCCCGTCCTATTAAACACAAATAACATGATAACTTTCACTAAAAATAATGTAGTAGATTCACCTGCAGCCCTATGTAAAACACGGTTTAACACAGTGTAACCGGAGTACAGATAAGTAGTGAGTCACCTGCATCCTATTAAAACACCACAGAAACAAGTGAAACCGGAGTACAAAAATTGTATAGATACACCTGCAGCCCTATTACCACCACAGAAAACAGGCTCTCTGAGTACAGATAACAAAGTAATGTCCTTGCAGTCCCAGTAACCCCGACAGAAACAGAAGGGGGAAACCTCTGAGTACAGATAATGAGTAGATGTCCCTGCGTCCTATGTAACCCCACAGATAACACGGTGATAACTCTGAGTACAATAATGTAAGATGTCACCTGCATCCTAGAACACCCAGATAACACAGTGAAACCTCTGAGTACAGATAAGGTGGTAGGTGTTACCTGCAGCCCCCTATTAACACCCAAAAAACCCACTAATCAGAAATTAGTAATTACCTCGCAGTCCTATGAAAAACCACCACAATAACACAGGGAAAACTCTAAAAATGCAAAACGTAAAGATGACCTCTCACCCTATGTCAATCACAGATTACCCTTGAATACAGAAAATGTATTTAATTCACCAGCAACTTATGTAACCCACAGATAATAAGTGAAAACCCTGATCAGATAATGTAGTAATGTCACCTGCAGCCTATGAATACTACAATAACATGATAACTCTATCACAAAAAATAATGAGTAGATGTCACCTGCGTCCTATGAAAACTACGATAACACAGTGAAACTCGGAGACAGATAATGTTAAATCACCTGCAGTCCATGTAACCCCAAACAGACAACACAGTGATAACCGGAGTACAGATAAGTAGTAGATATCCCCTTGCGTCCTATGTACCACCACAGAAACACAGTGCTCTCTAGTACAGATAACAAAAATTCCTTGCAGTCCCTTAACTCGACAGAAACAGAAGTGATAACCTCTAGTACAGATAATGAAAATTAGATGCACCTGCGTCCTATGTAACACCACAGAAAAAAATGATAACTTTTCTGATACAGATAAGGGGTGGGTGTTCCCTGCAGTCCTATGAACACCACAGAAAACCCACTGAGTAAAAGTCATGAGTAGATTACCTCTGCGCCCTTGTAACACCACAGATAACACAGAAAACTTCGAGTGCGATAACGTAATAGATGACCCTGCATCCTATGTACATCACAGATTTCCCTTAAATACAAAATAAGTAAGATGTCACCACAGTCTTATGAACACCACAGATAAACAGTATAACTCTCTGAGTACAGATAATTATAGTGTCACCTGCACCCCTAGAAAACCCAAAAAATAACATGATAACTCCACTAAAAAAAATGAATAATGCCCCACCTCATCCTATGTAAAACACGGATAAAAGTGATAACTCGAGTACAAAAGTAGTAGATATCCCTGCACCTATGTAACACCACAGACAACACGTGATAACTCCGATACAGATAACGAAGTAGATGCCCTTTGCGCCCCCATGTAATCGAAGATAACAGAATATAACTCCTGAGTACAGAAAATGTATAAAAAGTCCCTCAGTCCTAGAAAAACTTTTTTATATATAAAAGTATATACAGTTTGTCTGCCACCCCTCCCCTGGGGGACATCTTGGCGGTAGTTCTGGCTCTCTTGTCAATGAAGCAGGAGGCTCAGTATGAACAGTTCTTGCTCCTTGACAGGACAAGACTACAAACTAGTGAGAGAAATAAATGACTGTAAGTAATAGGATGATGCCGGTGATCCCGCGGGGTCTGCGGGGGCTCCCGGGGGTCTTTAAATTACTCCGCTCTCGTCCTGTAAATAAACGTCCATCAATCTTTTGCTCTTCACCATTTTCCATTTGACCAGTTTTTAGGAATTGAATGACCCTAAATATAGAAGTCGAGGCCCCGAAATCATCGGCTGAGAAGGAAAACAAAATCCATCTCAATCCCTCCAATGAGAATTGGCGTCATAGAGAAAAGCAGATGGTGGCGGCCGGCGCGGTGCGCCATTCATCACCGGGCGTCCAAGCCGGATGGTGCTGTCCTGTCATTGGTTGGGGGACGATGGGGGTTGTACTGCAGGGTCAGTCAGGGAGTCCGAGGAGAAGTATGACACCCAGCAGTAGCTGTCACACCTGTCATGTCGGGTTAATTACTGCTTGACACAATGTATCACTCAGAGGTCAACAACGGAATTCCAAGGTCGTAAGTGACCAGAATCCGCATCTAAGTTTTACAAGTTTACGGCCGATTTTCTAAACGGAGACCGAGGCGCATTCCTTAAAAAAACCCAAAGTTTGTCTCTTTTGCTTTGAGGTTCGCACTTATTTCACGCGCGTTAGTAAGAATGGGGTGTTATGCGCACTTTCTTTATTTCATTTGTCCTTTGCTGCTCTGTTCGTTCGTTTTTTTCATTACAGGGAGCTTCATTGCATTTCACCCGGGTTTTTTTGGTGCATTTAGGCCATGTCTCCACGACGTAGCAACACAATCGCATTTTTGGCTGTTTTAGGATTTTAAAACACCGCGAAAAAAACGATCTTTTAGGAGCCCAAACACAATCGAAGCAATGACCTGTAGTCTGAACGGGTTGTTTTTTCTCTGCAACATGTTGTATAATCCGCCAACGCTTTTAGTTTTTTCGGCATCTTCCCATACAATCAATTGTACGGCCGGCGGCAAAAAAGCGAGAACTGACCACGGTTTTTGCGCAAAATGCGACAAAAGCCACAGTCGTGCATCGGACAGAAAACGGCCACTTTTTATCCGATGCAGTGGGGATTCAGCCCTAGTTGCTGATATTGGTCTTGCGCTCCCGTTTTTTGACCCAATGTGAAACGCATCAATCTGTGCGTAAAAAAAGTGCAGCAGTGTGTCTGATGCATGCTTATTCCTCTTTATGTCAATGGGGTTCTGATGTCACTTTTTTCACACATTTTGATACATAATCGCTAAAAAAGTTAGAATTTTGCACAAAAAGTGCGCAAAAAAAAAAGACGCCATGTGAACCCGGCCCAAGGAAGAAAATTGTGCATTTTTTATCATTTACTTTTGGCCAACTGTTTCCAATTTGGACAAAGTAGTTTTGATTTGTGCAGAATTTGGACTACATGTATGGAAACTGTTTAGATCTAAGGGGCCGTTCACACGGCGTTTTTGGATTAATTTTTGGATCCAGGATGAAATCGATCCAAAATTCTGGGGGCTGTTTTTGCGGTGTGAAACATATCCAAAACTAAAATAAGAACGTGGTTTGGGTTGTTTGGAGCAGCAGATCCCCACCCATAGTTTATTATGGGCCTTGCTGCATCTTTCGACCAAGAATGGGAAAAATCGGTTCATGGAATGGATCCGAAAGATGCAATGATGATCACTCGTGTGAACCCCGATGCGTGTCTCATATTAAAAGTAATGTAAATCCCACTGCTATTTGTTAGCTGCGTATTTGGGTCCGCTTAGGTTTCGACAGACAGACCCAAACACGCAGCTAAAAAGTGCATGTTACACGGACGAAAAAAAGCCGTGTGAACAGACCCTAACACTCACTTTGTTGCCTTTAGCAAACAATCAGAGCCCCACCCCCTCTTTCATTTCATATAGTGCTCTGGAAAAATGAGAGGGGCGCTCTGATTGGTTGAGATGGGGAACAAAGTGAGTTTTAGACTTAGACAGTTTTCATACATATAGCCCTTTGTGTCTAACAGGACCTGCCGCCTGAGAGCTAACAGTAACTCAGGAGAATTTTGATTGCAGCTCTGGTGGTGACTGGAGTATTTTTAGACCTGATCAATAAATTTGTTACAGGATAATTCATGTTTAGCCTTGTACTTACTTGTAGAGCATAACAAGATCCAGTGATGATCTGTAGAGAACAGTGAGATCCAGCGATGGCTTGTAGAGTGTAGTGAAATCCAGTGATGACCTGAGGAGTACAGTGTATGCTTATGGAAAGCCTGACAAGACATAAGGCAAGGAGGACAAGTTTGTCCCTTTTTCCAGCAAAATGGGACGTTATTTAGTGTTGCTGATAGTACATTTCTTAGAAAGGTTGTGACGGTTCTGGGGAATAGCTGAGGTCAAAGGAGTGAGCAGTGTCAGACTAGAGTGCATGGGGCCCAATACAGATGATTCTTGGGGCCCCCAGTGGAGTGGATTCTTGGGGTCCACCAGTGGAGTTGATTCTTGGGGCCACCTGTGGAGCTGCGTCTTGGGATCCACCATTGGAGCTGATTCTTGGGGCCCATCAGTGGAGTTGATTCTTGGGGCCCACAAGTGGAGTTGATTCTTGAAACCCACCAGTTTGGTTGATTCTTGGGGCTACCAGTGGTGTTGATTCTTGGGGCTACCAGTGGAGTTGAATCTTGGGGGCCCTCCAGTGGTGTTGATTGTTGGGGACGTCCAGTGGTGTTGATTCTTGGGGCCACCAGTGGAGTGGATTCTTGGAGCCCACCGTTGTGCTTGGATTCTTGGGGCCACCAGTGGCACGTTGAATTCTTGGGGTCCACCAATGGAGTTGATTCTTGGAGCCACCAGTGGAGGTGACTCTTGGAGCCACCAGTAGAGTTGATTCTTGGGACCCACCAGTTTGGTTGATTCTTGGGGCTACCAGTGGAGTTGATTCTTGGGGCTACCAGTGAAGTTGACTCTTGTGGTCCACCAATGGAGTTGATTCTTGGGGTCCATCAATGGAATTGATTCTTGGGGTCCACCAGCGGAGTTGGTTCTTGGGGTCCACCAGTGGAGTTGGTTCTTGGGGGCCACCAGCGGAGTTGACTCTTGGGACCACCAGTGGAGCTGATTCTTTGGGCTCATCAGTGGAGATGATTCTTGGGGCCACCAGTGGAGCTGATTCTTGGATCCACCATTGGATGCTGATTCTTGGCGGCCCATCAGTGGAGTTGTTCCTTGGGGCCTCCCAAGTGGAGGTTGAATTCTTGAATACCCACCAGGGTTTGGTTGATTCTTGGGGGCTACCCAGTGGTGTTGATTCTTGGGGCCCATCTGTGGAGTTGATTCTTGGGCCCACAAGTGGAGTAGGATTCTTGGAACCCACCAGTATGGTTGATTCTTGGGGATACCAGTGGTGGGGTGCTGTTGTTTCTTGGGGCCCCACTCAGTGGTAGTTGATTCTTGGGGTCCACCAGTGGTGTTGATTCTTCGGGGCCCCCAGGGGAGTTGTTTCTGGGGGCCACCAGTGAGTTGATTCATTGTGGCCACCAGTGGAGTTGATTCTTGGGGCCAACCAGTTGGCAGTTGATTCTTGGAATATAAGCCACCTGTGGAGGTGACTCTTGGAGCCACCAGTAGAGTTGATTCTTGGCACCCACCAGTTTGGTTGATTCTTGGGGCTACCAGTGGAGTTGATTCTTGGAGCCCACCAGTGGAGTTGATTCTTGGGGTCACCAGTGGAGTTGATTCTTGGGGTCAACAGTGGAGTTGATTCTTGGAGCCCACCTGTGGAGATGATTCTTGGAGCCCACCAGTGGAGTTGACTCTTGGGGTCCACCAATGGAGTTGATTCTAGGGGTCCACCAATGGAATTGATACTTGGGGTCCACCAGCGGAATTGATTCTTGGGGTCCCACAGCGGAGTGATTCTTGGGTTCAACAGTTGGAGTTGGTTCTTGGGTCCACCAGTGGAGTTGGTTCTTGGGGGTCCACCGTGGAGGTTGGTTTCTTGGGGGCACACAGGGAGTTGACTCTTGGGGAACACCAGTGGAGCTGATTATTTGGGCTCATACAAGTGGAAGACGATTCTTGGGGCCACCAGTGAAGCTGATATTTTGGGCCACCTGTGGAGGTGATTCTTGGGATCCACCAGGTTGAGATGATTTCTTAGGGGATCATCAGTGGAGTTTGATTTTTGGGGCCCCACCCAGTGAATTTTAATTCTATGGGACCCACAGTTTGGCTTGATTCTTGGGACACACCAGTTTTGGTTGATTCTGATTCTGCTATTTTTTTTTGGCCCACAGTGTGTTGATTCTTGGGGCCACACCAGTGGAGATGATTCTTGGGGCACCACCAGTGGAGTGATTATTTGGGGCCCACCAGTTGGAGTTGATTCTTGGGGCCCAACCTGTGGAGTTGATTCTTGGGGCTCAGTGGGAGTTGATTCTTGGGGCCTCTGTGGAGTTGATTCTTGGGGGCCAACATTGGAGTTGAGTCTTGGGCCCACCTGTGAGTTGGTTCTTGGGTGCCCACCAGTGGAGTTGGTTTCTTGGGGCCACCAGTGGTGTTGATTCTTTGAGGACACCAGTGAGTTGATTCTTATTGGGTCTCCTCCAGTTTAGTTGATTCTTGGGGCCACCAGTGGAGTTGATTCTTGGGGCAGCAGTGGAGATCGATTCTTGGGGCCCCTCCAGTCGACAGTGATTCTTGGGGCCACAGTGGAGTTGATTTTGGGGCCACTCCAGTGGAGTTGATTCCTGGGGCACCTAGTGGATTGACGTTGATTCTTGGGGCCGACCATGGATGTTGATTCTTGGGGACCCACCAATGGAGTTGATTCTTGGGGCCCTACTAGTGGTGAGTTGGTTCTTGGGGCCACAGTATGAGTTGTTATTGGGGCATCCACAGTTTAGTTGATTCTTGGGGCACCACGTGGTGGTATATTCTTGGGGCCACAGGTGAATATGATTCTTGGGAACACACAGTGGCGAGCTACTTATGAGGTCCACCCTACAGATACGGTTACATGACCTGCCATTCTCATAGGCTTTTCGCCTCCCTTTCTCTGTTCCTCCAGGCCTGCCGTGCTCGGGGGTCCACTGGGGGTCTCCCCTGCTCACCTGTGGGCCAGTTAGCAGTGAACGTGCCTTCTGGTGACACTTTAGTTTCCAGTGCCTGTAGTGCGCAGTGTGAGGTGACAAAGGAATCATATCAAGTAAGTGTCTGTGAAATGAAGGTTACAGGACAATGTGCCAAACCCGGCAGCTTCGTGATCAGATGAATGTTTACAAGAACATCACTTACTGACAGCAAGCAGTGATCCTACAAAGCCTGAGAATTTCCATTATACAGTGAAAATAATTGTATTCATTGCCCTGCTAAAGCGACAGAACGCTCCTCCCCTTTGTATTATTTGACTTGTGCCCCTCATCTCTTATATTTTATCTTCCACACAAAGGTTCATCAAACATTATAATGAAAAGTCTCCATAAACATGAAATTTCAATAAATATTCGCCCGCGTCCTTTGATCATCGGCAGCGTGTGGCGCCGACCCAGCGCTCTGCAGTCAATGGAAACTTTAATATGGCAATTTTGCTCATTAGAGCCGGATCCCATTGTGATGGTCATCAGTTATGTATCACTTGCGTCCTATTAGTGCGGCGATCACTCACACGTCTAGATGTGATCCGTCGGAGGGGCGCACGCGGCGACACATCGCCATTATTCCAGCGAGCGGAGACACACCTCTCGCTTCGCCCACCCGCCCCCGCTCTCCCCATACCTCGCACCTGTACTCACTATTTCCAAACCGATTGCGGGGCCCCTGGCTGAGATAATGGGATAGTATATGACTACTATCTCGGTCCACACCAAATGTGAATTTAAGTTTTCTGCTCAAAGTTTCATTACTATACTTTTGTGTTTCCGATTCCTCAAATGGTTTTCCAAATGCAGTCGCTGACTGTTATGCATGTCATGTATTGAAATGGAATGCTTCATATAGTGGAGGATATTGCTTCAGGTTCTTCCGTCAGCCATCCTATTGAATAATATATATTATATTTTTATCATTTAGTTCTGTCTTGGACGCGCCGCATTCGATTCGCAGGGCGCCGTGGATACATTTCAGGAGGGTACATGAATCCATTGGTCTCTCAAACTATGTCATTGGTACTAATCAGTGTACAATATAGTGACGACAACTGGTACGGAAGGGACGAGAGAGGTCGTGCTGCCGCGAGGCTTCTTAGCTATAGTTACTAGGGAGGGGATAGAAGAAGACAGCCGGGGGATGAAGGGGTGAGGGGCAGACATGCCATGTGGATGGTCAGCAGTGCAACTCCGTTTAATGTATGGTAATAGCCATCACTATGAAGAGGTCAGGGTTTTTCAGGTTAGTTTTGGAAGCCGGTTGAGAGAGAGGGGGGATGAGGAGTCTGAGGTATTGGGGCAGCAGTGTGTTCACTCTCGCTAAAGTGTGGGTGGAGTGAACGTAGAGATAAGTCTCGTGGAGACACGGTGTGTGAGGTAGTCCTGATTATGGCGAGAGCAGAGGGAGAAGGTTCACTGAGAGGAGGCGAGATTTGGTGGGGGGGAGATATTTGGAAATTAGGGCAGAGATGCTTATGGAGGGGAAGAGGTCGATGGTAGAGCACTTGTAGAGTCAGGGGTTAGTAGCTTGAAATTGAATTCGCTTGGGGCGCGCTAATGGGATAAGACATGCGTTGTATAGAGAACTGGACAGAGGGGAGATGCAAGGAGGGTAGTAGCAGTAAGGGAGGATGCAGTGCTGATAACGAACGGGCTCAGCCTCACAGATTTGTAGGGAGATGGAATTGTAGGGGGAGCGAGAAGGGTTTGCTAAGCGGGAGAGGGACCGAGAAAGTGAAGGGATGTGTGCGCAAGTAGTGAGTAGTCCATCAGTGCGTAGGAAGATGTAAGACGGGCGTCGAGTAAGCTTTGTTTAGGTTGATGTAAAGATGGAAGGTTATGGGCGGATTGCAGTGAATGAAATATTTTCTGCGTGGAGGCCACGGCAGGCGGAGGTTAGGGTTTGGTGTGCTCGGTTGAAGGACTGATTGGTAGTCAAAGATTATCCAAGGCAGCGGACTCCTGTGGTGCTGGTGAGAGAGTGCAGCCCTCATTGACGAGTGATAGAGAGATCGGGTGGAGAGATGGACGGGGGACGGTGGGAAGATAATAAATTCTGCAGTTTTACTCCAACGTTTAGTTTTAGGAGACGTGATGAGAAGAGGTAGGAAATGGAGGGACAGACAGTCAGGGATCGGGAAGTAGTGTAGAGGAGAATAGTCGATATGTGGGAGCAGTCAGAGGAGAATGTAGAGGTTTTTTGGGTAATCATCTCAGTCAATATTGTGGTGTATGAGAGAATGCCATGTTGATGGGCATAGTAGAGCTGGAAGGGGATGGCAAGGGTGTATGCATAAGGGGAGAGTGTAGATGGGACCCAGGAAGACAGCCTGACTCGTGGTGGGGGTGGAAGGTAGACCACGTAACAGAGAAGAGGGACGAGGCGAGAGGAGGGTGGAGGCGATTAGGCTCAGAGAGTGAGGACGCGCTGTGAGAGTTGGTTCTGTGATACAGTGGAGGTGGGGTACGCGAGGAGATCCAGGGAAGAGAGCAAGTCTCGTTGTTTGCCAAGGGAGGAGAGATGTGTAGCTTGAGATGGGAGACGATGGTCGGACAATGTCAAAGGAGAGGACAGGTCTAAGAGAGGAGCACAGAGTAATGGCGTGAGGTCTGTCGTCTGGTGTTTGGTGAATTACTCTGGTTAGGTTTACGCGTGGGTTTGTCATGTAGGTGAGTCCGGGTGGGGACGGATAAGACTTGAACGATGGGCAGCGTGGGTGGGTGTCGTATATAGGAGAGTAGGTTATACAGTGGAGAGAGGAGATGGTGTAGGACCAGACTGAAGTATTAAGACGTTGCGGTGACTCAGTGAGCTTAGAGGCGAATGTGGTACAGATGAAGCGTGGAAGATGGTGGCAGATATGTTAGCGACGTTAGGTTGTAGGACGGGGGGTTTAGAATGATGATGGTTGCTTTGTAGGATGGAGTGGGTGATGGTCGCATAGTTTAAAAGAGGGGATATGGGAAGAGTGCCAGAGTGTTAAAGATAAGATTGAAGAGTCAGTGGGAGCGTGAGGGCTGGGGATCGTATAACAAGAGCTCGCCACTATGTCAGGATTGAGGGTGAGATTGGGGTGATTGTGCGGTCCTCAGAACGTACTATGTGGTGAGGGTATCTTTAGATCTTGGACTCACGTAGTAGGAGGAAGAGACTTGTAAGGTAGTGACAGGAGGAGAAAGGAAGTTAGAGGGGATTGCGTTGCGAATGGAGCAAAGGTATCGCTGAGCAGGATTTTGGGCTTGTGGGGGACCACGCGCAGCTAGGTAGTAGAGGTGGGTGTCTTGGGGACAATATGCTTGCAGGTAGAAGTGTAGCAGGATAGGGCTGGCAAGGGTCATACTACTGTCAGGATAACTCAGAGGTAGGATGACGGGTAGAATGTGGGGGTGTAGAAGCTTTGTTGATAGTGACGATTTAATTTTTATTATGGTAATAGTAAGAGGTTCTGCAGTAGGAGAATACTATGTTGTAGAGTAAGGAGAGAATGGGGTAGAAGGGCGAGGTGCTGGTGGACACGCATAGGAGAGAGTTGAAAGTTGTTTAAAAAGTTTGTTGGGTGTGGGACAGGGCGGATGAATGAGAGTGGTGAAATGTCTTTGTTTGGTATGAGGTGAGTGCAGATTTAATGTGTGCAGTGAGTTTCTTTTATATGATGTGCACGTCGAGTGGTTGGAGCGGGTTTTCTGTTTCCAGCCGGCGTTCTCGGCCATCTGGAGAAGCTCGCCAGATCAGCTGCTTGGTGGAGGCTGTGTGCAGGGTTGTTGTTCATTTTGAGGGTTCTGTTGTGTGTCGAGAGGGGCGATACCAATCCGAGAATGGAACGTGATTGGTGTGTTGTGTAGAAGTCCGAGGTGGTGCGTCTGGTCCAGCAAATGAGGATATGGTAGAGTGAGGGTTGCAAGAGAAGTCAGAGAGAGTGCAGGGTTGAGGTTTTGTCAGGTTACTGCGGGTGTTTGCACTAGATTTGGTGGCAGGAGGGCAGGTGGAGAGTGGTGATGGAGGGAAGGTGAGCGATTGTGGTCAGAGATAGGGAGAGGGAGAGTTTGAGAGGTTTAGTAGGGGGCAAAAGGGGGCTGGAAGATGAGGTCCAGTGTTTAGTTATGTGTACGTTCTGTGTCGAGTGCTCCAGAAGGTACACTGGGAAAGAGGCCAAAGGAAGAGGAGAGTGACAGGCGAGTTTGTTTGTAGGGATTGGGGGAGTATCGATTGGATGTTAAATTTCCATGAATAATAGTGAGGGATGTCGGTGGAAAGACCCATGGAGGAAAGCAGGAGGCGAATAAAGTGGTCGAGGATGGTGGTTGGAACAGCGGCAGGGGTCGGTTATGACTACATCCACTTGGAGGTTTGGAAGGGGGAGTAGATGTGGACAAGAATGCACCTGCGAAGCAAGGTGGGGGTGATCGGTCGAAGGTAATGGTGGTATGGAGAGAAAGGAACAGGTATCTGACAGGAAGATGGCGCGACTCCTTGTCATCTCGCACCATTGTTTACGGCCAGGCGCGGGGGGTGTGGGTAAAATGAGCCCACCATAGGATAGAGGTGCAGCATGGGAGGGAAGTTGTTAGCTAGAGGGTGTCCAGCAAAGTATTCTGTAAATCCAAGGAAGGTTCAGATTGCAGTGAGACAATGAACGAGGTCATGGATGAAGGGAAGCTTTTGTTGCTACACAGAACAGAGCATTCCAGTGGGACTCAGGACATGGGGATAGGTTGCTGCAGGGTGTGAGGGGGGTTGGTTTGAGGTCTGTATGTGGTTGATAAAGTGTGGTGCTAGCTTGGTTTGTAAGATGATGCCTTGGAAAAACACACAGTGGGGTTGCGCTGAGGGGGCCCTGCGGTTGGGAATTATGTCCCGGGCAGAGAGAAGAAGCAGGTTATAGAGAAGTGAGGCAGCGTGACTGTGTGGGATAGTGAAAAAGAGTGGTTGTGTGAGGTTTTTTGAGGAAGGTCTTTATGTTGTGGTAAGAGGTGAACGAGTTGAGGTCAGGCTGTAGAGGGTATATAGGACAGGATGGGGAGAGAGAAGCTTAATAATCATAAACTTTTAAGCTCCTCCAATTTATAGTATTTTTCTGCTCGATTATGTCACCATTTTCCAAACCTCTACTTGCTGTCAGTGAATTTTATTGGATTGCTTTCTAAAGCTGAGGGATTCTGTTCAGTCTCATATTGAAATTAAGCCTAATAATGTTAAATCGAAAGGCTCTGCATCTGTCTGAGACACTTTACGTTTCTATTCCTCACCATTTTTCAAATATCTGCTTGCTGTCAATGAATTGAAATCAAAATGTTTTGGACAGCTGGGGATTAATACAGTTTCTGGTCTAGGGTTTCCCTATCTGAAATGAAGCATTAAATAATCATCTACATTTTAAGCTCTGCAACTTTCTAGTATCTTTTTTGTTTCGATTCCTCACCATTTTCCAAACCTCTGCTTGCTGTCAATGAATTATAATGGATTGCTTTCTTAAGCTGAGGGCTTATATTCAGTCTCATACTGGAATGAGGCTTAATAATTTTAAAATGAAGGATCTGTTGCAACTGTCTAATATACTTTGTGTTTCGATTTCTGACCATTTTCCAAATCTCTGCTTGCTGTCAGTGTATTGAAATGGAATGTTTCATATAGCTCAGGACTTGCTACAGTTCTCCGCAGGCTCCTACTGAAATGAAGCGTAATAATTGTAAAATGAAAAGTTCTTTTCTGTTTTGATTCCTCACCATTTTCCAAACCTCTGCTTGCTGTAAACATATTGAAAAGGGATATGTTCATAGTAGCTCTATGACTTGGTCTACAGTTTCCCTCTAGCCTCCTTTTGAACAATGAAGCCTTTAAAAAATTGTAAAATTAAAAGTTCAGCAACTTTCTAGTATCTTTTTTGTTTCGATTCCTCACCATTTTCCAGATCTCTGCTTGCTGTCAATGAACTGAAATCAAAAAGCTTCGTAGAGCCGGGGGGCTTACTACAGTTCTACTCAGTCTCCTACTGAAATTAAGCTTGTAAAGTTCTGCAACTTTCTAATGCACTTTATGTCTCAATTCTTCACCATTTTGAAGAGCTCTGCTTGCTGTCAGTGAATTGAAATAGATTGTGTCCTAAAGCTGGGAGCTGGTTACAGGTTCTGTGCAGTCTTGACAATACTCGCTGACATACAGTGCACGGTACATCATCTTAGTATCACTATGGGTTGTGCCAAATGACAAACTCAGCTCTGCTACATCCATAATACCTATTAGTGGGATATACTGTAAAGAAGCATTGCAGGTAAACTGGCAGTGAATAGCAATGTGTTGGGTGATTTCTGGATTTTGGGTGGGGTCTCTTCGTTGGTTCTTACAATGTAGTTTTGTATGACTGCGCACACGTTGCAGTCGGCTGACGGCGGACCTTTGCGCAGGGATGCAGGGAATTCTTGGAAACCTGCTTAACATGCAGCCACACTTAAGTCTGAGTTTTGATTAATTACTGCTTTCCTAATGAGCGATTTAACGCAGAATATTACAATATATTAACATAGCTCTCACATTTGGTGCAAAAGAAAAAAAAATCACAGCCTAAGGCCAAATTATTAAATGAGCAGGAAAAGCGTTTTCTCGTGAGCCTCCACCGTGGAGCCTTATTATTATAGATGCCCTGCCCAAATAGTAGAGGAAGAGAGGGGAACTGATTGAGCTGCACAGGTCCCAGCGGGCCCAACCCAAAACCTTCAAAATATTATACCTCTAAATATTAGATTATTCCTGGCCAAGTGCCAGATAACTATCTTACTGGACTAAAAACGCCAAAGATACAATACTATATGTGTAAGAGCCTTGTAGAAAGTATTCAGGCCCGCACCGTTGTGAATCTTGTTATCTAACTTTTGCCACATTTTCAGGCTTCACAAACAAAGATATAAAATTTAAATTTTTTTGTGAAAGACATCAGCAACAAGTGGGACACAATTGTGAAGTGGACACCGAAATTTATTGGATATTTTACAATTTTCTCTAAAAAATAAAAAATCTGAAAAGTGGGGCAGTGACTAGAATTATTCTCAGGCGCCCCTTAAGTGAATATTTGTTGCGAGACCACTTCACGCGTTCTTGTGGTACTATGCGTTACAGCTGCAGGTTCGCATTGGGGTTTGTCTCTCAGTTTTGCACCATCGAGGAGAGACTGAATTCTTGGCCAGAAGTTCTTCCTTGGGACCTCAGTCTTGAAGCCTCAGTGAGGTTGGATGGAGAGATTTGTTGAGTAGCTGAGTGTCCTCAGTGAGGTTGGATGGAGAGCGTTCTGTGAGCAGCTGGAGCTCAGTGACAGGTTGGAGCGAGGAGCACTCTGTGGATCAGTGGAAGCTTCAGTGAGGTTTGGAATGGAGAGACCGTTTGTGTGCTAGCTGAGAGCTCTCGAGTAAGGTTGGATGGAGTAGCGTTTGTGAGCAGCTGGTAGCTCAGTGAGGTTGAGCAATTGGAAAGATGCGTTTGTGGAGCAGACTGGAGCTCAGTGAGGGTCGGATGGAGAGCAATCTGTGGACAGTGGAGCTCTAGTGAGGTCGGATGGAGGCAATCTGTGGACAAGCTGGAGGCTCTCGTAGAGGTAGGGCATGAGAGCACAGCTGGAGCTCAGTGAGGTTGGATGGAGAGAAGTTTGTGAGCAGCTGGAGCTCAGTGAGGTTGGATGGAGGGTTGTGAAACAGCTGGAGGACTCAGATGAGGTTGGATGGAGGCGTTTGTGAAAACTTGTCTCGGGAGCACGCAGGTGAGGTTGGGATGGAGAGCGTTTTGTGAAACAGCTGCGAGGATCACAGATTGAGTTGGATGGTGGCGTTTGTGACGCAGGCAGGGGGCTCAGTAGCAAGGTTTGCGATACGTTTGTGAGCAGCATGGGTGTCAGTGAGGTTGGCATTGGAGAGCGTTTGTGAGCGCTGATGAGCTCAGTGCGGTTGGATGGATGCGTTTAGTGAGCCGCTGGAGCTCAGTTGGCAGGGTTGAGTATGGAGGGCTGTAATTCTGGTGAAACAGCTGGAGCTCACTGTAGGTTGGATGGTTCAGAGAAAACAGATGGAGCTCATCTCAGTGGATGGTTGATCGGAGTTGCCGTTTGTGCTAGATGGAGCTAGTGAGCAGGTTTTTCAGCAGTGAGGTTGGATAGGACGGCTCATGTTTCGCACAGCTGGACAGTCAGTGTAGGTGTGGATGGAGGAGCGTTTGTAAGAGCAGCTGAGCTCAAGTAAGGTTGGATTTAGAGGTTTGTGAAACAAGCTGGACGATCAGTGAGGTTGGGATGGAGAGCGTTTGTGAGCAGCTGGAAGGCTCAGTGAGGGTTGGATGGAGAGCGTTTGTGAGCAGCTAGAGCTCGTTAAGGTTGGATGGAGAGCGTTTGTGAGCAGTGGAGCTCAGTAAGTTGGATGGAGAGCGTTTGTGAGCCAGCTGGGCACAGGTGAGGGTTGGCATATGAGAGAGTTTAGTGGAGATAGCTGGGTGATTCAGTGTCTGAGGTTGGAGGGGAGGAGCACAGCTGGAGGATTCTGTTGAGCGTTGAGGTTGGAATGGGAGCGCGTTTCGTGGAGCTAGCTGGAGAATAGCATGGATCTGCTTGAAAATGGGTCTTGGATGGAGAAGATCGTTTGGGATTACAGCGTACGGGAAGCTGTTCTAGTTAGTGAGCGGTTGGTAAAGATGGGGAGAGATGCTGGTGTATGGGGGTTGTGAGTTCTCTCGCGGGTGAGAGGGGATGGCGTGTCGAGAGGAATAATAGCTCGGGTTTGGCTAGGGGATCTGCCAGTGAAAGGGTAGGATAGGAGAGAGCGTATTGTTGTATGACAGCTGGAGCTCAGTAGAGGTTGGGTGGAGGACTGATTTGTGAGTCAGCATGGAGCTCAGTAAGGTTGGATGGATGAGCGTTTGGTTGAGACAGGTGGAGGCACCAGTGAGGTTGGTATAGAAATGGGGAGAGCGCTATGTTTGTGGGAGCCATCTTGTGCTCCGTAAGGTTGGAAGCGAAGAGAGTTTAGAGCTGTGGAGCGAAGTCGCTGGATAGGTTCGAGTCTAGTAATAGTTACGGTTGAGCAGATGCTGTGAGTTGTGTTTAGACGTGAGAGTGCTAATGTGGAGACTCATCACAAGGAGAAGGTTAGGAAGGAGTTAGTCTGTATTTGGTTGGTTGTAGCAGTGGGCTCAGCTGATGTTGGAAGCGAGGAAGCGTTTGTGACGCGCTTGAGACTCCAGTCGTGGCTTTGTGCCAAATGGGAGAGCAGTTTTATGTGAGCTTCACAGCGCTTGGAGTTCTCTCTCAGTGTGTGGATTTGCATGGAAGAGCGTTTGTCGAGCAGCATGGAGAAATGCTATGTGAGGCTGTTAGGTTTGGGAACTCTGAAGCACAGTGAGATGCTCTGTGAGGTTGGGTATTGTTTAGTCGTGAGCATTGTGAGCTGAATGTTTGGGGTGGTCTCACATGTTAGAAGGTGTTACGGGTGGGAGAAGCACGCACAGAGTGGACGCTACGGTGACGGGTTTCAACGGATGGAGTGTGGTTTGGTGAGCTGGACGCATAGCGAGCCTGTAATATGAGGTTTTGGGAGTGGGACGAGACTTCGTTTGGGTTGGAAATGGTTGTGATAGGCAGCTGTGGGAGCTTCTGCGGGAGGGTGTAGCGGGAGAGCTGGTTTGGTGATGGGAGAGGGTTGGTGGAGATCCGTCAAGGATGGAGCTTTGCTTGATGCTGCGGAGGTTTGGGTTGGGATCGTGTGGGGTGGGTTGGATGGAGGCTATGTGAACAGCTTGGAGCTTCAGTGAGGCTGGATGTCGAGAGCGTTTGTGAGCAGCTGGGAGCATCAGTGAGGTTGGAATGGGAGTGTTGAGCAGCTGGAGCCTCAGTGAGGTTGGATGAGACGTGCGATTTAGCTGAGCAGCTGGGAGCTCAGTGAGGTTGGATGGAGAGTGTTGAGCGCTGGAGGCTCAGTGAAGTTGGGTTGGAGAGCGTTTGTGAATACAAGCTGGAGCTCAGTGAGGTTGGATGGATGAGTGTTTCGTAGCTAGCAGATTTTCAGCTCTTTCCACAGATCTCGATTGGGTTCAGAACTCCTGGATGTAGGCTTGGCCATTCTAACACTGGACGACTGTGTATTCCTGGGAACCTTCCCATTATAGATTTTGCTTGTATGTTAGGGTTTAGTGGGAAATCATTGTCTTGTTCGGATTAAGATTTGACAATCTCCAGTCCGGAGTCTCAGGTGCTTGTTTTGGCGATAGAGACTCTCAGCAAATGAGAGAGGTTTATATACGTACAAAAGTATCCGTGTAGGGGTGGGTTTGGGTTGGTGATTCCAGAGATAGTCCTGGATTTTATGGCGCTGTATGCCATTCGCATGGTCTTATCAGTTTGTTACCAATCAATATTTTTAAACCCTCTCTTCCCTATCTCTGCTGAAAGAAAAGCCCCAACCTGCTGTATGATTGATGACTGCCCCCACCATGTGGACAGTTGCGGTGATAGTGGTGGTTCCTTGGTCTGTGCAGATGCAAGTCGTGGAACCTCCCACTCTGTGTGATCAGTGGGTGTAGTGTAGTTCCTTGGTCTTCATGATGATGCCCACAAACATGTGTGAAGTGGGCATGGTGTGTTCAGGGGGATGAGCTGTGTTGTTTTACGCCAAAAAAACATATACGTTTTGCAATTGTGGCCATTGGATTTTGGTTTCTATTGAACCAGACCCTTCTTCAACGAACACAATGTTTGGTGTCCCCAGGCAGTCCCTTTCTTCCACATGTTTGGTGTAACCAGGCGGGCCCCTTTATCCAACATGTTTGGTATTGTAACCAGGCGGCCCCTTCTCCCACATGTTTGGTGTAACCAGACGGCCCCTTCTCCCACATGTTTGGTGTAACCAGGCGGCCCCTTCTCCCACATGTTTGGTGTAACCAGGCGGCCCCGTCTCCCACAAGTTTGGAGTCTCCCAGGCGGCTTGTGGGAAACTACATCGACTTTGTATGGTTATTCTCTATTGTGAAATGGCTTTCTTCTTGCCTCTTCCATAAACGGGCCTGATTGCGTTTTGTGCCAGAGTGAATGATTGTTGTCTATGGACAGGACTTCCCACCTAAGCCTGTAGGTCTCTACAGTTCATCCAGAGTGATCTTGGGCTCTTGGTGCTTCTCTGATACAGTCTTCTCTTGTTTGAGATAGAAAGTTTAGAGGGACGGCCGGGGTCTTGTTGCATTTGCAGTGGTCTTCTGATCCATCTCCTATCCATTTATCAATATGTCTCAATTGCACGGGCTCCTTGGGAATGTTTTAAAGTTTGGGAAATCTTTTTGTATCACAACAATCTGGCTTTAAACTATCCACAACAGTATCACGGAGTGCCTGGTGTGTTCCTTTGTCTTCGTGATGCTTTCTGCGCTTTAAAACAGAGCCCTGCGACTTTATACCAGAGCAGTGCATTTATACGGAGACTTGATTACATCACAGGTGGATGAATTTTCCTCATCCGTCACTTAGGACAACATTGGATCATTCAGAGATCCTCACTGAACTTCTGGAGGCTCCATACACAGTAGGGTTAGCATAGCAGAGGTGCAGTGATATCCATTTGCTCCGGGGCCCCATACACAGTAGGGTTAGCAGAGGTGCAGTGGCATCCGTCTGCTCCGGGGCCCCATACACAGTCAGGTTAGCAGAGGTGCAGTGACCATCCATCTGCTCCTGGCCCCCATACACAGTAGGGTTAGCAGAGGTGCAGTGTCATAATTAACCCTTTGAGTTACCCAATATTTTGTTATTATGATGTTGCTGCGGTAATTTCTGGCTCTTATCCTCCGCTCACCTTCCTTATCATACGTTGATGGCTGATCATGAGCGTAACTGTAGTAATAGCGACTGCTCTGGGGCCCACTCGGGTACAAGAACAATGTTGGTGTAGTTGGTGTCGTCCGGGGGCTACTTTATGTGATCCTGATATTGGACGTTGTAGTTTCTTATATCCTCCAGCTCTACTATGTGGTGTTTCACTCGATATTATGGCGGGTATTATTATTATCTCCAGCTTTTTCTACTATGTGGGTTCCCTGAATATGGTATGTATTATTATATCTCCAGCTCTATATGTGGGTTCCCTGATAATATGGCAGTATTTATCTTATATCCAGTTTATTATGTGGGTTCCACTAATATATGGCAGTATTATTAAATCTCCAGTTCTACATATGTGGGTTCCTGATATATGGTGGTTTATTTATTATATCTCCAGATTCTACTATGTGCGTGTTCCCTGATGATATGGCCAGTATTATTATATCTCCAGGCTCTACTATAGTGGGTTCCCTGTTTTCATGGTGGTATTTTTTATATCTCCAGCTCTCTATGTGGTTTACTGATATATGGCGGTATTTGGTATTATTATTATAATCTCCAGCTCTACTCATGAGGGTTCCCCTGAATATTTGGCAGTATTATTTATATCTCCAGCTCATACTATAGTGGGTTCCCTGATATATTGGCGGTATTATTATAATCTCCAGCTCTACTATGTGGGTTTCCTGATTATATGGCGTTATTATTATATCTCCAGCCTCACATAAAGTGCGGTTCCTCTGATACCTTATTAGTGTGTGGTGTTCTTTATAAAGGGTGTGTATTGGGTTTGGTATTATTGGTATAGTGTGTCGTTGTTGTGTGGGTTATGCTTCGTTAGTGTGGTGGGGGGTGTGTGTGACGTAGCGGGGCTGAGGTACGGGGGTTAAGGGTTGTGGATGGTGGTTGTGTGTGGCTCTATGTGGGTTCACCTTATATATGGCGAATACGGTATTATTATATCTCCAGCCCTTACTATGTGGGTTCCCTGATATATGGCTGTATTATTATATCATCCAGCTCTACTATGTGGATCACTGTTTATATGGCGGGATTATTTGTTCCTGTTCATTTATGCTCCTTATTGCTTGCTGTCTGTAGGTCTTGTATTGGGTGGTGGGGACAAATCTCATTTTTTGCTATGGGGCCCTATAGAAAATTGAAGTTACACCCATGCAGCCGATCAGGCAGTTTTTAATAAGAGCAAGAAATCTTCGGTTCAGTTTAGGGAAGCTTAATTAGATGTAACCTCATTGGGGTCTTCTCCGCAGCAACTTGTCCACCGTCTTCAGATGAAGATCTTCTCATACAATTCATACAGAATCATTTCCCGGCTGTTCCACCGCTTTTGATAAAAGTCTGTGATTGTCTTTGATACGATACGGATTTACATTGACTGTGGGAGGAGAGGGCGCGGCGGCCTTAACCACTTCCTGCCCGCGGGGGCCGGGCGCCGTCACCCTCGTCTCCAGGCAAAGAATCATCAAAGCTCCAGATTTCATTGCGAAAGCGGCGCACGGTGTGGAACATCTAGCGAGCCGCGGGATCTCCAAGGAACGCCCCCGTCCACCGATTCCCCGGGCGCGGAGAGGGAGGGGGGACCAGGCAGAGCGTACAGAGAACTGGAGTGAAGTGGGTATAAGACTACTTTATGCTTTAGGGCCCTTCACATTTTGTTTTAGCACAAGAGGTTTTTCTTTTTAGGCTTTAGTATTGTTTAAAGGGGTCGTCTCCACTTCATGGGACTCCTTTCGCTGGCCGTTCGCGTGTGATCTGGACAGATGTGAATGACCAAAAGAACCCGTCCCGGAAAGGGGATAACGACCGGTCCAGGAACAGCTTAAGGGGTGTATCCTTCATGAAATCCTCTTCACTGGATGCTCAATGTGTATCCGCCCTTGTTAGTGAATTGAGGAGGGACGCCAACTAGCAGCATCATCCTCCATCCCAGTTCTATGGGCGTTCCAAACATAGCTGAAGCTCACCCACTTGACTACTCTAAGAACTCCACATAGAAATGAATGAGAATGGGACCTACAGCATTGCACGGCCAGCCAAAGAGGTTTCACAGAGTGGACTACCCTTCTTAAGTAGTTCTGACTTATGTCGTCTTATACCTTATTTCGCTGGCCCCAGGCTTATTATCATTTTGATTAGTTTGTCGGGGTTTGAACGCTTTAACTCTTTTTAAAATTTTTGAGCCTTTTTTTTTCCGTGATCTTTTTTTTTGTTTTTGATGTGATTATGAACATTTGAAAACTTACATTATATAACTTTTTTTATAGGGTAAATGGTAAAAAATGTAACCAAGTTTTTTTAAATTTTTTATGTATTTAAAAAGTAGAAAAAAAGTAATTACATTTGGTGATTTGCATCGCTTTTACTGTCACGGGAGTTGAACATATATCGTTGTCATAAAGTTTTTCGGGTCTTCAGGGGTGGGCCTAAAAGTTGGCCGAGTTTGGGCTGTCAGTCTGGTTTTCTTTTTTATTATAAAAAATTTTTTTTTGGTGTTTTGTATTTTTTTTTTGTTACATATTATACCTCCATCCCCAATAAGGTCAAGAAAAAAACGTTTGAGGGGCATTTTAGACTGTAAGACCCGGTTAGATTGTAAGCCCTCTAGGCAGGGCCCTCTCTCCTTTTATACCAGATGTTGGGCTGTTTGTTTTTGTCATCTTTTTACTCTTTGACCTTCGTTATGTATAGTAAACCCCTATGTATGTCCAGCGCTCTGGAATTAAGATCTGAAATAAATAATACAATATTTTACATCACTTTTTTTTTCTGGGAATTCCTCTGTAGCTGATATGTCAGCCCAATTACAGGGTAAAATACACCCTAGTGAGTCCACTGTTAGAGCGACTGGGATCAAGACCCAGAGAGTTATCTGCACTATTGAGACTGCAGATAACATGATCTGAACAGATTACATTAGTACGCGCTCTCGAGTACGCAACGCGATCCACTGCCGCATTCCTGTATTTAAGCACTCATTTAGTGGGAAAGCAGAAAGAAAAAATTAAGTTATATAAAATTGCTCACAAAGGTCTTTATGTGAACTTATTGGGGGCACAATATGTACAATTAAAATGATTGAAAAAAAAAAATAAACACCAAAAAATAAAATTGTTTTAAAAAACAAACAGAAAAGTAAACAGCAAAAAACTGCAGCTTCACCTGTATATAAACATCCATGATGGATACAAGTGACACAGTTACAAAACATATTTTAGCGCGCTTTTACCTATTAAAAAAAATATTAAATTAAAATAATATTCAAACTCTTTTTTTTTTACTATTTTCCAACAACTAATAATAATGAAAAAAAGTTTATTATAAAAATGCCCCCCACCGCCCCTTTCTCTTTTATGAGGGTGCAATATGTTAATATAAAATTAATTTTTAAAATACCGTAAAAATTGTATATAAAACAAACCAGTTAACAGCACAACTGCAACGTTTTGCCGCCCCGCCCCAATGATGGGGGCAATCAGGAAGGAAAGGGTAAGCGGGGGGCCGGTCAGGAAGGAGGGGGTAAGCAGGATAGGCCTACGGTCAGGAAGGAAGGGGTAAGCAGGGCCGGTCAGGAAGGAGGGGTAGGTGGGGGCCAGTCAGGATGGAGGGGTAGCGGGGCCGGTCATGGAAGGAGGGAATCAGCGGGGACGGTCAGGAAGGCAGGGGTAAGACGGGGCCGGTCAGGAAGGAGGGGGTATGCGGGGCCGATCTGGAAGGAGGGGTATGCAGGGGCCGCGTCAGGAAGGAGGGATAAGCGGGAGGCAGGGTCAGGAAGGAGGGATAAGCAGGACTGTCAGTAAGGAGGGGTAAGCAGGGCCAGTCAGGAAGGAGGGGTAAGTGGGTCCAATCAGGAAGGAGGGATAAGCGAGTTCCAATCGAGGAGGAGGGGGTAAGCGCGACCGGTCAGGAAGGAGGGGAGTAAGCGGGAACGCCAGAAGGAGGGGTAAGCGGAGGGAGGGTCGTCAGGAAGGAGGAGCGAGGCGGTCAGGAAGGAGGCGTAAGCGGGGCCCGGTCAGGGAAGGAGGGCGTAACGCGGGACCGGCCCAGGAAAGGAGGGATAAGCAGTGCGCGGTGCAGGAAGGAGGGTAAGCGGGGGGAATGGTCAGGAAAGGAGGGGTTATAGCCAGGGTTCCGGTCTAGGAAGGAGGGGTAAGCGGGGTGGTCAGGAGGAGGGGTCAAGCGGGGTGGTCAGGCGGAGGGGGAGGTCGGGGGCCTGGTCAGGAAGGGAGGGGTAGGCGGGGGGGACCAGTCTCAGGAAGGAGGGGGGGTAGGCGGGGCCTTTCAGAATTGGTTTAATTTGCTTGTATTTGATCATTGATCACACATTTCATGATCGCACATCGGTTTCTTAATCCCCTGGTGTATATTGGCTCTGCTGGAGGAGACAGGGAGGAAGACGAGCAGTCGTTACTTTGTAACAAGATCTCTAGGAATGTTGACACATTTGTATAGGTCTTCACCGTCGTGGAGGTGACCTGCAGCCATACTGACCAGCGAAGACTCCTTGATCCCAGAGCCCCCGGATATACTGAAAACATTCCTCCGGGAGGTGACGCCCTGTCGCTGGTTAATGGCCTCCCAGACGCGGCATCGGGGTGCGCGCCAATTTATCACGCTCGGTTAGGTGACCATCTGGGGAGCATAGGTAAACCTATTTCTAAATAAGCAGCGACAAATGGTTAACTCACCTGTTTATAATGAGTTACAGGAGAAATTAATATTTAGAAGACTAGAATGCGAGAGGAAGAGACTGTGAAAATATCTCGGCTCGTACAAGGCGGCAGTAATTATGGCTTCAAGCTGCTCGGCGTTTCTCCGCTCCACATAATTATTACCATTTAGCTGGTTGCGGTTGTTTCCAGAGGATGATGGGAATTATCCATTAAGCAGACCTGGATGGTGCAGGTCTCGATAATGATAGATCAGGATCGGCCTCCCACCGGGCTACCCTAATCACCATCACTTACTGATGTCAGCAGCAGCCTCATAGTTCCCTCTCTTGCCGGAGAATGTGACCCAGATATCTGTCGATATACCCGGATTGAGTAAGATCATTTCAAGCGCAGAACTTCTACAAATAAAAGACTACCGAGGGTCATACGTTGCCCTCATTGCCCCAGCATCCAATGATCAAAAGTAGATACCGGGGCCACACTCCCCAAGGGACCAGTTCCTTCTGCACATAGGGCCACAGTATTGAAAACGGCTATGTCTAAAAACTACACTTTTTGTCCCTGAGCAACCATCAGAGGGACCCCACCCCCCATTTCATTTCATATAGTACTCTGGAAAATGAGAGGGGGGCTCTGTTGGTTGCCGTGGGCAACAAGCTGTGTTTTAGACCAAGACAGTTTTCATACATGTGGCCCTATATGTTACTTACTCAGCACTTCAAGGATCTCTGCTTGCTGCCGATGAATTGAAACATTGTTAAAAGGATTTTTTCACCACATTGATTGGCTTTAAACCAAAGGTAAATACAGATTGTTACCAAATACATTGTTATTCTCATTGTGCTTTCTTTCAGAGTTAGAACAGTTTTTATCTCCTGCTTGTGTACACAAGCTTCATTTCATGCCTCTAGCTAGTGGTTGGGCGGTGATGAACCTCCTCTCTCTAGCTCTAGTAGTGGTCGGGCTGGGACCTCCTCTCTCTGTTAGCAGTGGCCGGGGCAGGTGACCTCCTCTCTCTTCTGCTCTAGCACGTCGGTCGGGCCGGTGACCACCTCTACTCTGCTTAGGTAGTGGTCGGGCCGGTGGATCCACCTACTCTTTGCTCTAGAGTGTCGGGCCGGTACTAGGGGGTGGACTCCTCTCTCTTGCTCTAGCAGTGGTTCGGGCCGTGAATCCTCTCTCACTGCTCTAGCAGTGGTCGGGCCGGTGACCTCCTCTCTCTCTGCTCCACAGTGGTCAGGGCGGTTGACTCTCCTCTCTCTGCTCCAGCAGTGGTCGGGACGGTGACCCTCCTTCTACTCTGCCTAGCACGTGTAGGGTGGGTGACCACCTCTCCTCTGCTCGTAGCCAGTGGTCGGGCTGGTGGACACCTCTCTCTTTCTCTCAGCAGTGTCCGGGCCCGTGACCTACCTCTATCTGCTTAGCCAGTGGATCGGGCTTTGTGTGACCTACTCTATTGCTATGCAGTGGTCGGCCGGTGACCTCCTCTCTCTACGTCTAGCTCAGTGTTCGGGGCGGTGACCTCCTCTCTCGCTAATAGCAGTGGGCGGGGTGGTGACCTACTCTATCTCTGCTCTAGCACGTGTCGGGCTGGTGACCTCCTCTATCTCTGCTCTAGCAGTGGATCGGGGCCGGTTTGACACTCCTCTCTTGCTTTAGGCAACTCGTGGTAGGGCGAGTGACTCCTCTCTTCTGCTCCAGCTCGTGGTCGGGCCGGTGACCTCCTCTCTCACTTATCTAGCTGTGGTCGGGGTGGGTGGATCAACCTCTCTCTGCTCTAGACAGTGGTACGGGACTGTGACCTCCTCTCTCTGCTATAGCAGTGGTCGGGCTGGTTGTTGACCTACAGCTCCTCTGCTATATAGCAGTGGTCGGGTGGTGACCTCCTCTCTCTCCTCTAAGGCTAGTGGTGGTGCCGGTTGAACCTCCTCTCTCTGCTCTAGCAGTGGTCGGGACTGTAGGGTATGACCACCTCCTCTATACTCTGTACTCGAGCAGTGGCCGGGATGGTGACCCCCTCTCTCTGCTCTAGCAAGTGGAAGGGCGGTTGACCTCCTCTTCTATGCTCTACGCAGTGGTTGGGCGGCTGGTGACCTCCTCTACTCTCTCTAGCAGTGGTCGGGCCGGTTGACCTCCTTCTCTCATGCTCTAGCAGTGGTTAGGGGGATGGTGACCTCCTCTATTCTCTCACGCTCTAGCTAGTGGTCGGGTGGTGAACTCCTCTATCTCTGCTCATAGCAGTGGTCGGGGCCGTTGACCTCCTCTCTCTGCTCTAGCAGTGGTTGGGCTGGTGACCTACTCTCTCTGCTCTAGAGTGGTCGGGCCCGGTGGACCTCCTTCTCTGTCTTTAGACAGTGGTCGGACGGTGACATCCTCTCTCTGCTATAGCAGTGGTCGGCAAGGTGACACCCTCTCTCTTCGCTCTAGCGGTGGATAGGGGCCGGTGACCTACTATCTCTGTCTTTAGCCGTGGTCGGGGCCGGTGCACCTCCTATCTCTGGCTCTTGGCAGTGTCGGGGCCCGGGTGACCATCCTACTCTCTGCTCTAGCAGTGGTCAGGGATGGTGACTACTCATGTATCTGCTCCTAGCAGTGGGTCGGGGCTCAGTGACCTCCTTCTCGCTCTAGCAGTGGTCGGGCTGTTGACTCCTCCTCTCTCTGCTCTAGCAGTTGGTTCGGGGCCAGTGATCTGCCTCTCTCTGCTCATCATCGTAGTTGCTCATGGTCTGGTGACCTCCTCTCTCGCTTAGCATGGTCGGGCCCAGTGATCACCTCTCTACTGCTCTAGCAGTGGTCTGGACGGTGACCCTCCTCTCTCTGCTCTAGGCAGTGGTCAGGCCGGTGAACCTCCCTCCTGCTATAGCAGTGGTCGGGATTGGGTGACTCCTCCTCTCTGCTGATCTAGTAGTGGATGGGCCGGGTACCTCCTCTTCTCTGATTGCAACCCCCACAGACTGCGGGTGGTGACCTACTCTGTGATGTTATATCATCAGGCAGGTTGGGAGCTTCTTCAGATCTTTGATTGTATCTTTCTTATTGAGATAAAATTTTAACCCCCGGGCGTCAGGGTTGGTGGAGCAGAGACTTCCTGGAAGGATCTTCTGCCATAGTTTCTTGTCTGTATCCCAACAGGTTGATGCATGATACAGTGTAGCATCCCATGATATTGCAAGTGTTACCCCATACTGCCCCATTTCAGGTAATGGAAGCTATTACATTATTTTTATTTTATTTATATATTTTATTTTTGTTCTTCTGCCTCCAACAGGAAACTGTTCTCTCTGCATCATTAAGGCAACGTCCTGAAACTGTTGTAATTACTGCAGATTAACATTGTAACTAGAAGCATGAATATCTATTAGTGGTTGCGGGCACAGGGCGTCCTGCCACATTGGAGCATGGCAGTTCCAGTCACAGCAGCAGCGGCCTCTAATGCCAACCACATAATGCCTATATCGATAAATTGTAGTGTATAGGTATACGGTATATACAGCTTGATATGCTGCGCGGTGACGGCCCAGGTGCTGCTTTTGGATTGAGACCTGGAACATAAAGCCGACTTCATTGAAAACCAGGGACAGCTCTAGATGATCTACAGACATAGCAGAGCTGGGTTTTTCATTCGGCGCGCCTCATGGCGGTATAATTTCTTCTCTGCGGTGTTATATCGGCCTGTAAGAGCTTTGTACAATAGCTGGTGTTTTACAAGTGCTGCATCTATTGTGAACGTTGTTTCTCGTAGAGTACAGGAAGGCGTTCACTCCGCCGCGGCCGTGTACTGTTCCTTAATTTAATGATATCGGAGGATGGAGTGGAGGGGTATTTACAGTGAATAAAGCGTGTTTTCATGTGACGGTAAATGAAGGCTCTCAGTGTATGGAATGAATAGAGCAGGGGCGGATTACGCTTAGTTTCTGTGCACGGATTTGGCAGCGCAGCGGCGGCGCCGCCATCGTCCATTGTTCTGGAAGCTCGCTAAGACCACCGGCGAATCGGAGGATGAAGTACTTGTCGCTGGAGGTAATGTTCAGATCCCTCCTGGGTAAATTAACACATTGCAATGTGAAACTCAAACTTCTGGAGGTCAAATTGGACTAAATGTTACCTGCAATCGGAAAGTTCCTCCATCCCCGGGAGCGGAGTCGCACTCCAAAACTTTTGCCTTGATTGCAATTTTAGTAATTGAAGAGGAACGTACTTCTGTTACATTTTCACGGAAAATTGCAATTCTCTCCAGTGAAGGGCACTTTACCCCACACCAGCTAATAGCACACTCAGAATGAGAACCCCAGAAGGGGCGAGATATTGACCATAATGGAGGCGCGGGATATGCTCTCTTCTTCTGTTCTTCCTTTACCCTGACAGTTGGATGTAGCAGCATTCGTCATAGCCATATGTCACAACCATGAGTGTAATGATACAGAGGCGTAACTTGAAGCTTCTGGGCTCTAGTGCTAATAGTGAAATTGGGCCCCTCAGTTACCATTTGGCATTTACAAAGCTGTGGCAGAAGGGCTTTTGGGGCCCCCTCAGACTGCAAGGCCCGGTAGTGAGTGCTACCTCTGCACCCCCTATAGCTACGCCCCTATCACTATAGCCTTTGCGGACACTATGGAGCCCGCAGATTAGGGGGGCCACTCAGGTGCAAGAACAGTGTACCTATTCTGTGAGGAACAATACATTGGTGGCTTCCTACGATCTAGGGCCACTCTGTGGGTTCTCTCATATATGGCGGTATTATTTATACATCTATTCATTGCTACTTATTCTTCTGTTTCACTGTAGGGGCCCAAAGATTGAGAGGGCAGTGAGGTGCAAAAACATTGTACCTATTCGAGAAAACTAGATAGCTTTTTGCTATCTAGCACTACTGTGTGGGTTATCTGATATATAGCGGTATTTTTTCCACATTTATTATTGCTACTTTTGTTTCTGTTTTCTATTATTACACGGTAGGAGCCCAAAGATTGAGCGGGTGCTGAGGTGCAAAACATTGTACCTATTCTAGAAAACGACATACTAGCTACTGTGTGGGTTATCTGATATATGGCGGTATTATTTATACATTTATTATTGCTACTTTTGTTTCTGTTTTCTATTATTACACGGTAGGGGCCCAAAGACTGAGAGGGTGCTGAGGTGCAAAAACATTGGGCGACATCTATGAATGCGCCATATTTGTAACTTGGTGCCAAAACACCAGCTCTAAATAGATATACTAGTAGAGGAGTGTATAATATGACAGTATAAATGAAAGTGGCGCACATTGCACCAAGTTTGGCCGTACAACTGCTCATACATCTATAGAACTGGCAAAAACATGGCAAAAAAGTGGTGAACGCGAATTCATAGATGTCGCTCATTGTACCTATTCTGCAGGGAACAGGGCATTGGTGGCTCTCTCCTCTCTAGCGCTACTATGTGTTGTCTCATATGTGGCGGTATTATCTAGACATTTAATTATTGTTACTTATTCTTCTGTTACTACATTGTAGGGACCCAAAGACTGAGAGGGCACTCAGGTGAAATACACATTGGTGGCTTTCTACTATGTGGGTTCTCTGATACATTGCAGTATTATTTATACATTTAGTTGTTGCTACATATATTGCTATTTGTTTCCTGTCTTTAGTGGGTAAGCAGGGGTGTAGCTACAGGGGGTGCAGCGGTAACAGTCACTACAAGGCCCTGCTGGCTGATAGAAACAAAAAGCCCTTCTACCACATAAGAAGACACCAGTATTTTAAATGGTGCATGGTAACTGGGCGGGTCCATTTAATTTTTTAGGCACTAGGGCCCAAGAACTTGAAGTTACGCCTTTGTGGGTGAGGGTCCATCTCTTTTGCAATGGCGTTCTGTGAATTGCAATACACAGGGTAAAAAGAGCCTTAGAGCAAAACTATAGCCATAGATGCTGCCAATGGGGCCCACAGATTGAGGGGGTCATTCACGGGCAAGAACATTGTACCTATTCTGAAGGAAACACCACACTTATAGCTTTCAGCTATTGAGGGTTCCTATGTGGATTTTTGTGATATATGGCGATATTATTTATATATTGCTACTTATGCTTCTGTTTCCTGTTAGTATGTGGTAGGGGCCCACAGATTGAGGGGGCCACTTAGGTGCAAGAACATTGTACCTATTCGGCAGGGAATAACACATTGGTGGCCTTCTGCTAGCTAGGGTTTCTATGTGAGTTTTCTGATATATGGCGGTATTATTTATACATTTAATTATTGCTGCTTATGCTTCTGTTTCCTGTTTGTATGTGGTAGGGGCCCACAGATTGAGGGGGCCACTTAGGTGTGAGAACATTGTACATATTCGGCAGGGAATAACACATTGGTGGCTTTGTGCTAGCTAGGTGGGTTCTCTGATATTTGGCGGTATTATTTATGCATTTAATTATTGTTACTATCATAAGTTGGGAGGGGCCCATCTCTTTTGCAATGGGGCCCTGTGAATTTTAGTTATGCCTCTGTCTGGAGCATTTCATTAGAGAATCCCCTGACAAATAACTGGGACGGACCTTGCAAGACACAGTTTAAAAAGAACCTTAGAGAGGTATACCTTATTATAATCTATAGATGTATGCCACCTACAAGTGCCACAGTGTAGGCAGAGGGTCACCCATGGGCTCCCATAAGGATACTGAGCAGTGTATGTCATTTTACACTTTGCTTCTGCTTGGAATAGTTGTATATAAGCTGCACAGAAGAAAGGTACAGCAATGCAAACCAGCCTGACGGAGGCCGAAAGGAGAGTCTTTTGGCTTCTTTCTAGTGAATGGAAACCTATGGCTATGTCTGACATATGCATGCCTCACAAATCAGTGACGTAGCTACAGGGGTCGCAGCGGTCACAGTTGCAACCGGTCCCCTCAAATTCCCTGTCCCCCTCCCTATCCAGATTGCTCTGCACTTTTAATTGAATTTAATGAACATATGTCTTATTTCAACCGTACTAACTATATAACTACAGTATGCACATTTTTAGATTGTCAAAGAGGGACATTCAAGGGTGCACCTATAGGAGGTGCAGAGGTAGCAGTCGCAAGAGCCTGAGGGGTCCAAAGGCACCAAGAAGACACCAGTATTATAAATTGTAAAAAGTACTTTGTTCTTGCACCTGAGCGGGACCCCACAACCTAAGGGCCACATAGCAGCTGCTATAGCCATAGTTATAGCTGCCTCTACTACAAAGTTTTGGACTCGACACAAATTCTAGGAAAAACAAGCACCATTAAAGGTACAAGGAAAATAGATATATGACCCTTTGGCACAAGACAAGAAATGCACCAAAAGTCATCATCTGGCAAAAAGTGTCCCGTGCAGGTCTGTCAGCTGCCACAGGGGGCAGAGAGGCAAAATACTATACTATACTATATTATACTATACTATACTATACTATACTATACTATACTATACTATACTATACTATACTATACAGAAGTTACCAGATGCAGGAGATTGTTACTTCAACTGCCGGGCCCCGGAGCCTGGGGGAGCCCTTCTGCCACATAAGAAGACGCCAGAATTGTAAATGGCACATGATGGGGGCCCTTTTACAGATTTTGCAGTTATGCTCTGTGAGCACTTACCATTTATTGTGTGAAAGATTCATTTTTTTAATACATATCTATATGCTTCAATAGGTTTTTATTAAAATATTTTTATAAAGGCATTGGACTATAGACATTTGAAGGTCCACATTGCACGAAATAATGAAATAATAGATAACTTAAAGTCTAATTTGCAGTTAGGAGCCAGGCAGGGAGCTTTTAGATCAATATTGAAAGTTTATTTATGCAAGTCTATTTCCAAGATGAAAAAGAGGGACACTTATAGAGCAAAGAGGGACAAAGGGACTTGAGTTAAAAATATGGATCATTGGAAGGTATAGATGTGTGATTGTAGCCTTATTATCTTGTCAGGTATGGGACATTAGGATGTAGGACTGTAGGATAGGTGGAATGAGTGATACATTGTTGCATTATTGTAATTATTTTGTTGGAATGAGTGAAACATTGCTGCATTACTGTAATTCTTCTGTTGGAATGTGATATATTGTTGCATTACTGTAATTCTTCTGTTGGAGGGTGATACATTGTTGCATTATTGTAATTCTTTTGATGGAATGAGTGATACATTGTTGCATTATTGTAATTATTTTGATGGAATGAGTGATACATTGTTGCATTATTGTAATTCTTTTGTTGGAATGAGTGATACATTGTTCATTACTGTAATTCTTCTGTTGGAGTGAGTGATATATTGTTGCATTATTGTAATTCTTTTGTTGGGATGAGTGATACATTGTTGCATTATTGTACTTCTTTTGATGGAATGAGTGATACATTGTTGCATTATTGTAATTCTTTTGATGGAATGAGTGATACATTGTTGCATTACTGTAATGCTTCTGTTGGAATGAGTGATACATTGTTGCATTATTGTAATTCTTTTGAAGGAATGAGTGATACATTGATGTATTATTGTAATTCTTTTGTTGGCATGAGTGATACATTGTTGCATTATTGTAATTCTTTTTGATGGAATGAGTGATACATTGTTGAATTATTGTCATTCTTTTTGATGGAATGAGTGATACATTGTTGTATTATTGTAATTCTTTTGTTGGCATGAGTGATACATTGTTGCATTGCTGTAATTCTTCTGTTGGAATGAGTGATACATTGTTGCATTATTGTAATTCTTCTGTTGGAATGTGATATATTGTTGCATTACTGTAATTCTTCTGTTGGAATGAGTGATACATTGTTGTATTACCGCAATTCTTTTGTTGGAATGAGTGATACATTGTTGCATTACTGTAATTCTTTTGTTGGGATGAGTGATACATTGTTGCATTACTGTAATTCTTTTGTTGGGATGAGTGATACATTGTTGCATTACTGTAATTCTTTTGTTGGGATGAGTGATACATTGTTGCATTACTGTAATTCTTTTGTTGTTCTTCTCCAGAAAAAACTTGCCAAAAATAAAACGCTATAAGGCTATGTCTACACGGCAATGTTTTCATGCCATCGGTAATCTGACTAATTTACCTTCACTGTACCGCGGTTTTTGGTGCGGCTTTTGTGGTCGTTTTTTGGATTTCAGCTGGCCCATTACATTGAACTGTACTAGAATCCGCCATAATCCGCCGGATTGTAGAACATGTTCAATAAGTGGGCGGTTTAGAAATCCAACAATAGAACATTTTCTATTGCGGTCTATGGGGCACTGGTTACAGTTGGATTTTCTATTGTGGTCTATGGGGCACTGGTTACAGTTGGATTTTCTATTGCGGTCTATGGGGCACTGGTTACAGTTGGATTTTCTATTGAGGTCTATGGGGCACTGGTTACAGCCGGATTTTCTATTGCGGTCTATGGGGCACTGGTTACAGGCGGATTTTCTATTGCTGTCTATGGGCACTGGTTACAGTCGGATTTTCTATTGCAGTCTATGGGCACTGGTTACAGTCAGATTTTCTATTGCATTCTATGGGCACTGGTTACAGTCAGATTTTCTATTGCAGTCTATGGGCACTGGTTACAGTCGGATTTTCTATTGAGGTCTATGGGGCACTGGTTTACAGTCGCATTTTTGCGGATTGTAAATACTGAATCTGATTAAAAATCCAACGTAAAACCAGTGCAGTGTAGACATGTCCTAAATATAGTATGACCAATGTGGTGTCCACAAGAGGTGTCTGAGCCTCTATAGCACCTCCTGTCTGTGTACTGGGTCAGATTTGGGCTTTGTTCCTCTTTGCTGTTTTTCTATGTAATATCACAGGCCGCGCATTAGCCACATGTCAGTGCTCATCTGTGTCTGCGACACCTGCTGGTGATTGCAGCGCGGCTTCTCTGCACGTTGTGATGTTACTCCTCGCTGCTCATCAGATGTTGTGGTCATTTTAGGTTACGTGCAGACGGCGTCTTGGATACGTTTTTACAATGCATAAAACATATTGCGTTAAACACATATAAAAAGTACCTCAAAGTGTGATCTATTTTTGGATATGTTTTCTGGACTGCAAAAAGTATCCCTATTGTTTCTACGGGCTTTGCAATGCGTTAAACGGATCAAGAATTGAATTCAATAAATGCATCTTTTTGACGCAATGCAAAAATATAAAGAAAAAAACAATCTGAACACCGATCCATATTTTACATTGAAATCAATGGAATCACACTTATTGGGCTAATTTTTTCAGTACGTAAAATGTACGCAAATACGTATTTAACAAAGGCAATGTGAACATGCCCTTAAGGGTATGTTCGCACGACATATTTGCGAGGTGTATTACGGCGCGTAACTACTGTAAAATCATAGCCCTCATTGAGTCCTATGATAAGTTGGCGTATTCTCCGGTGCTCACTACGCACCCGTACAAAGAAGTGACATGTCGACAGTGTTGTGACACGTACAGGCATGCTGCCTAATGCGCCATGCTAACTCTCACTAAGGCCCGGTTTACACGGCTTATTCAAGCCGTAACTGCGAGCCGGATTGCACTCGCAATTCCGGCTTGAATAAGGGGCGGGGCGGGGGCGCGGCCCGCCGGCCCCACAGACTTCCATTATCCAGGGCGCGTATTGCGCCTGGATAATGTGCATGTCACTTTCTCCCCCCCCGGCGGATTCGCCGAGCGGGGAGGAGCGACGGAATCCACTGTTCTCTATGAGAGCAGTGGATTACCGTAATTACTGCGACGGATTGGCGCCGTACTCCAGCGCAAATCCTTCGCGCAGTACGGCGCCAATCTGCGGACAAATAAGCCGTGTGAACGGCCCCTAAGGGTGCTTTCACATGGTGCGTTTTTTGCAGCAATGTACAGCATTAATTGCTGTGCCTTCCTGCACAAAAAAACTCATTGAAAAAATGCATAAAAAATGCACCAAAAACGCAACGTGTGAAAGCACCCTAAGCCTTGTGAATGCAGGATCCATGCAGATATTGATCTGCTCAGGTTACAACCTATAACCCAGCAATGCCAATCAGCACTGCATTGGGAAGTCCAGGGCCCCAGATACAAAGCACCTGGGCCCACTGCCCATTCCCAATTCCTACCTTGCAACATATCATGCTCCCTGAAATTAATGACCCCCCACTGCATCCCCTGAGCAGATGAATATATCTGTGGGAGGCAGGAGGTAGTGGCCCCTTGTTAGCATTTTATCTGGGCCCCTGACAGCAGTACTGCCCTGATGCCAACCACTACATAACCTAGCTATGCCCCTTTCTGATTGATCTGTGACCAAGCGAAAGCATCAGGGGAGCGCTATGTTCTCTATTCTTTTCTATGGGAGTTCCCGGCCCAGGAGAGCGCTGTGTTCTCTATTCTGTTCTATGGGAGTTCCCAGTACAGGGGAGCGCTGTGTTCTCTATTCTGTTCTATGGGAGTTCCCGGTACAGGGGAGCGCTGTGTTCTCCATTCTGTTCTATGGGAGTTCCCAGTACAGGGGAGCGCTGTGTTCTCCATTCTGTTCTATGGGAGTTCCCAGAACAGGGGAGCGCTGTGTTCTCCATTCTGTTCTATGGGAGTTCCCAGTACAGGGGGACGCTGTGTTCTCCATTCTGTTCTGTGGGAGCTCCCAGTACAGAGGGGCGCTGTGTTCTCCATTCTGTTCTATGGGAGTTCCCAGTACAGGGGAGCATTGTGTTCTCCATTCTGTTCTATGGGAGCTCCCAGTACAGGGGAGCGCTGTGTTCTCCATTCTGTTCTATGGGAGTTCCCAGTACAGGGGAGCGCTGTGTTCTCCATTCTCCTCTATGGGGAGTTCCCAGTACAGGGGAGCGCTGGGTTCTCCATTCTGTTCTATGGGAGTTCCCAATATAGGGGAGCGCTATGTTCCCCATTCTGCTCTATGGGAGTTCCCAGTACAGGGAAGCACTGTGTTCTCCATTCTGTTCTATGGGAGTTCCCAGTACAAAGGAGTGCTGTGTTCTCCATTCTCTTCTATAAGCGTTCTCAGTACAGGGATGCGCTGTGTTCCCCATTCTGCTCTATGGGAGTTCCCAGTACAGGGGAGCGCTGGATTCTCCATTCTGTTATACGGGAGTTCCCAGTACTGGGGAGCGCTGTGTTCTCCATTCTGGTCTATGGGAGTTTCCAGTACAGGAGAGCGCTGTGTTCTCCATTCTGTTCTATGGCAAACGCAACCGGCTCTCCAGTCTGTTATGTCACTTTCAGGTGCCTGTTCCTAAAAGTGGGGACTGCACCTTTTAGACAAATATGACATATTTTATATGATGCCATCACTTTCCACCACAGTCTCTATGAGACTGTATAAAACTGTAGCGAGCCCCCAGCTGTATATACTATAGCATTCCATTTAAATTCATTGACAGCAAGCAGAGACCCTGAAAATGGAGATTAATTCAAACTTTTTATAATACAGCTGTGTGTACATAAAACCAGGGCTGTCTTATCCATTGGGCACATGAGGAACTTTTCCAGGAGCCCTGGGCAGTTGGACATTTGTCCTTAGAGCCCAGGACACATACCGGGAGTCTCAGGGTTGGTGCTGCTGACTTAACTGTTTGTGCATCCTCAGGACGCACAGCTGAAGAACTTGGTGGTGGAGGGAGCCCCCGGCTTCCTGCCCCATCAATCAGAGGCGTAACTTGCAGCTTCTGGGCCCTAGTGCAAAAAGTGAAATGGGCCCCCAGTTACCATGTGCCACTTACAATGCTGGTGTCTCCTTATGTGTCACAGGGGCTTTTGGACCCCCTCAGGCTGCAGGGCCCGGTAGCGACTGCTGCCTCTGCACCCTCTATAGCTACGCACCTGCTATCAGTTAGGCTTTTAGGCCGCAGGCTGGTTTAGGGGATGTTCACACGGCGGATTTGGCCGCGGGTTTCGGCGCGGTTACCGCGGCCAAAACCTCGTCCAAATCGCGCCCCAAACTCGCGTCTCCCGACGAGGTTTATGGGCGTGGGTTTCCACGCGGGCGCGGTTGGGGCGTGGTTTTGGGCGCGTTTTGCGGCGAGGTTTTCGCCCATACAAATTAATAGGCAGGACTAAACCCGCGCCCCAACCGCGCCAAAAAGCACTGCGAAACCCACGCCGACACCGCGCGGACACCACGCCGAAGACTCGCTGTCAAGAATTGACAGGAGACTTCTCACACACGCAGCAAACCCGCGCCGTGTGACTAGCAACGCGTTTTCCCATAGGAAACCATGTAATGAACTGGGGACGTTTGGGGCGCGATTTGGACGAGGTTTTGGCCGCGGCAACCGTGCCGAAACCCGCGTCCAAATCCACCGTGGGAACTAAGCCTTAGGCTTGCTACCTACATGATGTCATGGGAGCCTCCTGACACAGGGGTGATATGAGGCGTGGCATGGGGTGATGGTAATATGGATGGAACCTCAAAGGGGCTCTACAGCCTTATGGGGTCTCCAAATTAGCCCAGGATGATAAAGGTGCACCGAGAAAGAAAATCACTGCAGGCCCCAGTGCACTTTTTTACCCATGAGCCAATTGTGCTAGTAAGACCCTGCATGAAACCAGTCCTTGCATCTTGCATTGTACACCACGCCGGCTCTAGGGCGGTGACACAGTGTGGAGCTGGCGTCGCGCCACGTGCCGTTACTCCACCATTGCAGCTCCTTCTCCTGAGGAAATATTAGGTTGGTGTAAGGAGTGCGTACATCACAGGCCGCCGCTCCCAGCCTCTGACACACGCACTTTCTGCCCCACATGTTTCACTTTGATTGCAGTTCAGTCAGAAGGATGAGATTTATCAAAGTGCCGCACGGACGACGGGAAGATTCTGCTCTTTGCTTCTTAAGGCTACATCCTCGAAATCAAATAATCCTCCAGCACCGAGGGATTAGGTCGGAGACGACTCCTGCAGCACAAACATCTTACAACAAATGCTGGAGGCGGAAAGAGGACAGAGAGGAGGAGACGGGTGCGGAGTCGCCCTTCATGTCTAAACCTCTCACTACCTCAAGCCCCTTACAGGGGTGCGGCGCCTCTCAGTGGGGGATTGTAGAAAAGGATATAGATGAGCGAGACTGATCTGCGCGGCGACTCGTGAGACCCCGGCGGCTGCTCAGTACCAAACATGGCAGCAAAGACGGCTGCGGCAGTAATGTATTCACATGTGAGTCATGGATGAGGGGCTGCAGTGAGATCAGCTTTACTGGGCTCGAAATCTCGTTCTCTGAATGCAGCCTGCAGTGTAAAGAAGCGAGGATTTCATTCTCCTATATTCTGTTCTAGTCCATATAGTATACATAGTCCAGTCAAGGCTTGGACAGGACCAGAGGGGAGCAGGAACCTGGGCTTGGGAGACACGGGGCTGGTTTTCAGGAAAAAATGCAGAGAAAGAGATGCAGAAAGCAAGAGACATGTACAGTAGCAAGAGGGCCCCAAAAATCAACTCCACTGGTGGCCCCAAGAATAAACTCCACTGGTGGCTCCAAGAATCAACTCATGGTGGGTCCCAGTGAAGAATAAAATCCCCTGGTGGCCCAAAAATCAGGGGGCTTCCCCCTACTGGTGGGCCCAAAATCAACTCCCCGGGTGGGCCCCAAGAATCAATTCCACTGGTGGCCCCAAAAATCAACTTACTGGTGGCCCCAAGAATCACTCCACTGGTGGCCCCAAAAATCAACTCCAGGGTGGCCCAAGAATCAACTCCACTGGTGGCCCAAGAACAACTCCACTGGTGGCCAAAAAATCAAAATCCACTGGTGGCCCAAGCTTTAACTCCACTGGGTTTTATGGCCCCAAGAATCAACTCACTGGTGGCCCCAAGAATCAACTCCACTGGTGGCCCAAGAATCAACTCCACGGTGGCCCCCAAAAATCCACTCCACGGGTGCCCAAGAATCCACTCCAGGGTGGCCCCAAGAATCCCAAATCCACTGGTGGCCCCAAGAATCAAAATCCACTGGTGGCCCCAGAAATTCCCCAAAAATCCACTCCACTGGTGCCCAAGAATCAACTCCACTGGGAGCCCCAAGAATCAACTTCCCCTGGTGGCACAAGCTTAACTCCACTGGTGGCCCCAAGCTTTAACTTTATGGTGGGGACCCAAGAATCAACTCACTAGTGGCCCCAAGAATCATCTTTACTGGTGGCCCAAGAATCAAACTCCATGGTGGGCCCCAAGAATCAACCCATTGGTGGCCCAAGAATACAACCATGGTGGCCCCAGAATCAACGCCACTGGTGGCCCCAATAATCAATTCCACTGGTGGCCCCAATAATCATTTCCACTGGGGCCCAAATCAATTTCCCCTGGTGGCCCAAAGACTCAACTCCAATGGTGGCCCCAAGAATCAACTCCCCCCTACCCTGGTGGACCCCAAGAATCAATCCACTGGGTGGCCCCAAGAATCAACTCCTTGGCTCCGGTGGGGCCCCCAAAAACATTCCCCTGTGCCAGCCCATGGGACCCAAGAATCAACTCCCCTGGTGGATCCAAGAATCATCTCCCAACTGGGCGTGCCCCCAAACACCCACTGGTGGCCCCAAGACCAACTCCACTGGTGGCCCAAGAACCACTCCCCCTGGTGGCCCCAACAATCATCTCAACTGGTTGGCCCCAAGAACCAACTCCACTGGTGGCCCAAAGAATCATCCCCACTGGTGGACCCCAATAATCAACACTGCTGGTGGACCCCAAGAAACAACTCCACTGGTGGCCCCAAGAATCAACTCCACTGGTGGACTCCAAGAAACTACTCCATTGATGGGCCCCAAGAACCACTTCCACTGGTTGGCCCCAAGAATCAACTCACTGGTGGCCCCAAAAATCCCCTCCACGGGTGGCCCCAAGAATCATCTCCACTGGTGGGCCCCAACAATCAACCCCACGGGTGGCCCCCATCACCAACTCCACTGGTGGCCCCAACAATCATCTCCACTGGTGGCCCAAGAACCACTCCATGGTGGCCCCAAGAATCCTAAACTCCTACTGGTGGCCCCAAAAACCCAAAACTCCACTGGTGGCCCCAACAATCCATTCCTCCAAACCTTGGGGGTCCCAACAATCATCTCCACTGGTGGCCCCAAGAACCAACTCCACTGGTGGCCCCAGCCACTCCAGTCTGACATTGGTGCTGTCACATTATGACCACTTCCTACGTAGCTTATGAAGGAAGTCCCATGTGGTGCGCTGGCTTGGTGGGTGTGATAGGCTGTCTGCACACATATCCCTTGTGCTTGTCTTGGGTAAAAGGGGCGATTTATCAGAGTGGAGATGATTTTTAACTTTTGTGCACAGGGAGTATTTCTAACACTGCGCAGTTTGTGAACTGGTTGCCCAGGTGCCCACCAGGGCTTTCTCCGGCTTCCTCTATGGCCAGTCCCAGCTTGACCTTTACCTATGATATTTCCTCCATATCTAGAAATCCTTGCAGCTTTGGGCTCCCGCTGGTTAATCCCCGAGCGCCGCTTCTCTCTGTATTTTCCCCTCCACTTGTATAATTAGTTCTCTTCAGGGGGGATCAGATCTGTTCAGGTAACGGTTGATTGTGTGACTGCGGCCCTGGCACGGCGCGGGTGAGGCTGGCATGCAGGGCATGGGAGCGTCAGTCCGGCACCTGAGCTATGATTGCCCCCCAACCGGGTCAGCGCCACCCCCTCCTCGCCTGGACGCGGCCGCCCCCTCCCCTTCTGGTGCCAGCGTGAGTCTAATGAAAAACAGCAGCTGTTCTGTTCCCTTTCAATTTACTCAATACATTAGTCTCATGCAAATCATATTTCATATCCAGCTGCGAGCAGCAAACAGTGGGACTGCGCACGGTCTGGGGTCTGCGCGAGAGATTCCGGCAGCAATCCCTCATCGAGCCCGTCCAGCGCTGCTCAAGATGTTGGAGTCTGGGAGATGGGACGTGGAGGACGGAGAAGATGTCAGTGGATGACGCGGAGCAGACAGGGTCACTCATGTACATAATAAGTGCAGATGGCGGCGAGCATGCCCCCCCCCCCAGCCTGGTACAACACCAGCGTCTCCTCAGAGAGCTTATACTCATACATGACCACAACAAATGGATTGCCAGGAAGAGTTGCCTTAGGGACAAACCAAAGCAGTGAAAGCTCTTGCACGGCCTAACTCCCAATATTGATATCTAATGATATCTAAATGATAGGTGCTGCTTCATCATCAATGTCACCGGCGAACTATACGTCCCAGCAAGACTGCCGCTGTCACATGGTTAAGAGGTTACAGGTAAAATATGGAAGTGACCAAAGCCATAGCAGGCGCCGTAGGGCCCAGAGGTAGCCTGGGCCCCTCAGGCAGAGCATTATGGGTCCCTGGGCAGAGCACTGCGGTGAGCCCTGACGAAATACTTGACATCACACTTGGCCCTGCCTCAAGCACTTTATTATTATATTATATTATTAGTATTATCACGCCACTTATGTCTATACACAAGCAGCTTGCAGTCTACAAGAATGATTGGCAGGGCAGGGAGCCTTTGGCTCCCTTCTCCACCATGGTTTAACTGTTTGCTCATCCTAAAACACACAAACAGTTAAATAAGCAAAGCAACCAAGGGATCCAGGGTATGTTTCTTGTATTCCTGGGACAAGCATACCCCACCTGGGGCCCTTATTCTCTCGGGGCCCCCGGGCAACTGCCTAGTGTGCCCAATGGAAAAGATGGCCCTGCACTAAGGTGCAAGAAAATTGCACCTTTTCATGGGAAAAAAGGTTTGTGGGTTCCTGCACTATTATGTGGGGTCTCCGCTATATGGCGGTATTATTTATACCTTTAAGTATTGCTACTTACTCTACCTTTTTAGTTATTCTGTTATTAGGTGTTGGGGCGCCATCTGATTCCCTTATGGGGGGCCACTGTCAAAGAACCAAATCCCTCCAGCAGACTCCAAAGAGGAGGGAAATAAAATCGATCCATTTATTTAGATCAAATGTAAAAAAGACGTAGCTGCAGGTAGAACGCGTTTCGAGTAGAGTGCTCTTAGTCATAACAGCATTTTGCCGTGTTTTGAGTAGAGTGCTCTTAGTTATAGCATCAAGTTGACGCGTTTTGAGCAGAGTGCTCTTTGTCATAGCATCAAGTTGACGCGTTTTGAGCAGAGTGCTCTTAGTCATAGCATAATGTTAATGCGTTCCGAATAGAGCGCTCTTAGTCCTAACACAGTGTTGACGCATTTCGAGCAGAGTGCTCTCAGTCATAACACTGTGTTGACGCATTTCGAGCAGAGTGCTCTTAGCCATAACATCATGTTGACGCGTTTTGAGCAGTTGTTGGGCCCCATCTCATTTTGCTATGGGCCCCTATGAATTCCAGTTAAGCCTCTGGATCTGACCCCTCTTACTTTGGCCGCTGGCGCTGAGGCCAGAGCTCAGGCACAAACCTCCTTGTTCTGAGTTGTAGTTTCTGGTTAAAATGAAAATTGTCAGAAAAACCGTTTAATATCGAAATTTATAAGAATAAAAATAAAGCGTTCTGTTAATGATATTCAGAGTGAGCGCGGAGTGACCCCGGGGCGACACCTGTCAGCGTCGCCCCGCAGCCCCCGTCCTGCATGTCTTATTCATGGCGACCTGTTCCTGAGGAGCGCACCCTGCAGGGGCCAAAACAGGAAAATCCTCATTAAATATAAATCCTTGAGTTGTGATCATGTTCAAAAGTTTCCTGGACTCTTCTGCGAAGCCGGGAAATAAGCAATATGGCCGCCGCTAATGTCAGCTTATATGGCCACTGGCACCCAGCTTTCCTGGAGTCCTGATCAGGATAGGTACTTCATAAGGTAGGGATATGACAGGGGCTGATATATCACTGCATAATTAGGGATAGTGGTCATTCAGGAGCTTAGGAAAGCTGGGTGACAACCACTTTGGCCACGGTTCTATAGGGTTGTCACCCAGATTTCCTGGACTCCTGATCAGGATATGTGCTTCATAAGATAGTAATATGGCAATGGCTAATCTAACACTGCATAACTAAGGATGTTGGTCATTCAGGAGCTTAGGAAAGCTGGATGACAACCACTTTGGCCGCCATTACAGAGGTAGTCACCCAGCTTTCCCTGAGTCCTGATCAGGATGTACTTCATAAGATAGTAATATGGCAATGGCTAATCTAACACTGCATAACTAAGGATTTGTCATCAGGACTGGAAGCTGATGACACCCTTTGCCGCCATTACAGAGGTTGTCACCCAGCTTTCCTGGAGTCCTGATCAGGATATGTGCTTCATAAGATAGTGATATGACAGGGGCTGATCTTTCATTATTTAACGAGGAACATTTGTCACTCAGGACTCTAGGAAAACTGACTGACAACCAACATGGCCGCTGCTACATACAGTGGTCACCCAGCTTTCCTGGAATCCTATATGGACTGATATGGGAGTGGCTAATGTATCACTGCATAATTAAGGATATTGATCATTCAGCAGCTTATGAAAGCTGGGTTACAACTACTTGGGCCACTATTCTGGGTTGTCACCCAGCTTTCCTGGAGTCCTGATCAGGTACTCTGCTTTATTAGGAAGTGATATGGCAGTGGCTGATATATTACTGCCTAACTGGGGACATCTGTCATTCAGGTCTCTAGGAAAGCTTGGTGACAACCTCTTTGGCCAGTGTTCTATAGGGTTGTCACCCAGCTTTTCTGGGGTCCTGATTAGGTACTTTGCTTCACGAGGAAGTGGCTGATCTATTACTGCCTAACTGGGGACATTTGTCATTCAGGTCTCTAGGAAAGCTGGGTGTCAACCAACATGGCCGCAGTTACGGGGTAGTCACCCAGCTTTCCTGGAGTCCAGATCAGGTGCTCTGCCTCATGAGGTTGTGCTATAGCAGCGGATATCTGTCATTCAGGTCTCTCGGAAAGCTGGGTGACAACCCCTGTAGGAGCTCGTTTGATGCCCTTGTGCCCCAGTATACAGTATACACCTGCTGGGAGCCCCCGGGCGCGGTGCACACATCAGCTCTTACCCTCTGCCGCCATCTCCAGCTCTTCCGCCGCTGACTCCCATTGACCGATAATCCCCTCTCACATAATAAGTATCTATGGTTCCGCCGGGCGACGCCGACTGGAAAATCTCCCATAAATATCCGGGACGTTTCGTTTCCTCCCAGAATTCACCGATTATTTTCATTGCACTTTTTACATTTGATATTCATGGAGACGCAACGCGCCGCCGCTCACCCACCGCCGCGCCACCATCCAGCCGCCACACCCCTGTGCACACTGGGCAGACGTCCAGCAGGCGCAGCGGAGTCACATCCAGGTCCAGTAAACACCGGAATCTCATAGACAAGTCATCACCTTAGTGACCTAAGGCCAATGGGGCTCAAATCCTGAGCAAGGGTAAGTAATACTCCAGTTTATATTGGGCCCCTGACATATGGCAGTATTTATATCTCCAGCTCTACTATGTGGGTTTCCTGTTTAAAATGGCATTATTAATTCCCCCGCTCTAAAGTGGGTTCCCCGTATATGGGGTATTATTTATCTCCGCTCACTATGTGGTTCCCTGATATATGGAGAATTATATCTACTTTAAAATGTGGGTTCCCCTGATTATGGCGTATTATTATACTCGTTACTATGTAGGGATTCCCTGACTAATGCGGTGATTATTACTACTCAACTCTACTATGCTGGGTCCTGGATATATGGCGGTATTACTATTATATCCAGCTCTACTATGTGGGTTCTCTGATATATGGCATGTATTATATATATCTCCAGCTCTACTATATGGGTTCCTGATATATGGTGGTATTATTATATTCTCCAGCTTACTATGTGGGTTCCTGATATATAGGCGATTATTATATTTCCAGCTCTACTATGTGGGTTCCCTGATATATGGGGGTATTATTATATCTCCAGCTCCACTATGTGGGCTCCTGACATATGACGATATTATTATATCTCCAGCTCTACTATGTGGGTTCCCTGATATATGGCGGTATTATTATATTCTCAGCTCTACTATGTGGGTCTCTGATATATGGCAGTATTATTATTATCTCCGCTCTACTATGTGGGTCCCTGATATATGGCAGTATTATTATATCTCCAGCTCTGCTATGTGGGTCCCTGATATATGGCGGGATTATTATTCTCAGTCTACTATGTGGGTCCCTGATATATGCGTATTTATTATATCTCCAGCTTACTATGTGGGTCCCTGATATATGGCAGTATTATTATATCTCCAGCTCTACTATGTGGGTTCCCTGATATATGCGTTATTATTAATCTTCCAGTTACTATGTGGGTCCTGATATATGCGTATTTTATTCTCCAGTCTACTATGTGGGTTCCTGATATATGGCGGTATTATTATTATCTCCAGCTCTACTATGTGGGTTCCCTGTATATGCGGATTATTATATTCCAGCTCTACTTGTGGGTTCTCTGTATATGTCAGTATTATTAAGTCCAGCTCTACTATGTGGGTTCCTGATTATGGCATATTATTATGTCTAGCTTACTATGTGGGTTCCTGATATATGGCAGTATTATTATATCTCCAGCCTTACTATGTGGGTTCCTGATATATGGCGGTATTATTATATCTCCAGCATTACTATGTGGCTCCTGATATATGGCAGTATTATTATATCTCCAGCTCTACTATGTGGGTTCCCTGATATATGGCGGGATTATTATATCTCAAGCTCTACTATGTGGGTTCCCTGATATATGACAGTATTATTATCTCCAGCTCTACTATGTGGGTTCCCTGATATATGTCACAATAATTATATATCCAGCTCTACTATGTGGGTTCCCTGATATATGGCGGTATTATTATATCTCCAGCTCTACTATGTGGGTTCCCTGATATATGGTATTATTATATCTCCAGCTCTACTATGTGGGCTCCCTGATATATGGCGGTATTATTATATCTCCAGCTCTACTATGTGGGTTCTCTGATATATGGCGGTATTATTATATCTCCAGCTCTACTATGTGGGTTCTCTGATATATGGCGGTATTATTATATCTCCAGCTCTACTATGTGGGTTCTCTGATATATGGCAGTATTATTATATCTCCAGCTCTACTATGTGGGTTCTCTGATATATGGCAGTATTATTATATCTCCAGCTCTACTATGTGGGATCCCTGATATATGGTGGTATTATTATATCGCCAGCTCTACTATGTGGGTTCTTGATATATGCGGTATATTATATCTCCAGCTCTACTATGTGGGTTCTCTGATAATGGCGGGTATTATTATATCTCCAGCTCTACTATGTGGGTTCTCTGATATATGGCAGTATTATTATATCTCCAGCTCTACTATGTGGGTTCCCTGATATATGGCAGTATTATTATATCTCCAGCTCTACTATGTGGGTTCTCTGATATATGGCAGTATTATTTCTACCTTTCATTGTTGCTGCTTATGCCGCTGTTTCAGTTTATTGTCATCGGGCACTGGGGCCCATCTGATTTTGCTTTGAGGCCCTATGGATACTAGTGATATCAAGATGGTGGTGAAATTCTTTACAGCCGGGGTGGGGGGATCTGCAGCCAATGGCGGCGGCGCAGGAAGGGGCCACACGACCGTCCTGAATTTACCTTTCCATTCTGCAAAATCCTTAATGAGTGGATTTCGGCACAAGACGAATCTCGGGCGAGAGCCTGTGACTGGGCCGGAGTGATTAAAACGGCGTCTGGCAGGGCCGGCACTTGATGAATGCTTTCTGTAATGCTGGTACCATCTCTATCACCGCGCTGCACCGGAGACATCCATCTTAGTCCACAGAGGCCTGGGCTAATGGCGTGTGAAGCGCGCCCCCTCCTCGGCAGATTTTAACCACGAAGGCGCTGTCACCGCTCTGCAATCAATACCGCACAGAAATAACTCAGCTCCTACCTGCAGCCGCCGCCAGCGAGCGATGCTGAGCATCAATAATCTGCTCCCTGCAAGCTGAGGCTGAGCTGCTGCGGTCCCCGGATGTGCAAGGCTCCTGACCCCTATCCTGATCCCTACTCACAATGCACAGAGCAGGGTGCCCAAAGTTAGCATCATGCAATCAATATGGCCGCCTCCTCTGCTCCCAATTTACTTGCACCCAGGGAAACATTCTGCTCTTATGTCACGGCAGAATTACCATTCAGGGCTGTGGGAAAGCTGAGTGCCAAACCCTGGCTTCTCCTGAAACACCATTGCATCCCTCTGGAGCTGCACTTCCGCCTCTGACCTTGGGGTGGAGCTGTGTCTTTTCAAGGGCAACTAGCAGAATTTTGTAGGCGGCTCCAGTTATGTAGGGTGTGATGCAAATGGTGGGAAATAAACAACATAAAACTTTAGTATACAAATATCTATATTTGATTGTTAGTTAAAAATTTTTTATGAAATCCTGCTTTAAATTCTCCACCCTTAAACATTATTATTAGTCCAACATTTTGTCCCTTGGAATTATTCCCTTTGGGAAAATCCGGGGGCCCCAAAATCCCACCCCCTTGGGAACTTAAAGTTTTTTAATGCTCTTTGTACTTTTTTCCATACATTTTGTGCTAAAATTTTTTTTTTAATATTTTTAAACTTTTAGGATCAGGCCCCAAAATCCTCGGGCATAAAATTTTGTAAAAAAAGGTTTTTCATTGCCGGCTTTTTTCCGGGCTTCGTTTTTCCATTTGTGTTTTTAAGGGAGGGTTTGTTTTATTATTTGTTTGATCTGTAAAAACTTTGTAAAACCCTTTAGGTTTTGGACCGCACCATCCCCTTCCCCACGTTTCCCTAAACTTTAGTCAAAAAAAAAGGGGCCCTGGGGTTTTTTTTAAAGGGCCCGGTGAGTATCTAAAAATGTAGTTTATTGGGGGTATTGCACTTGGCTTTTATTGCCCGGGTAGGGTAGGGCCTCCCGAAGAAAAAGCCGGGCCCCCGGGTTTAAAATTTTGGTTTCCCTGAGCCAGACTTTTGGAAATTGGGTTTCTACACTCCCCTTTTTTGTATGCCTGCAGAAAAAAACAGACCAGGGAAAAAAGGTTTGGTTTGCCTGACCCCCAAAACTTTTTGGTATTGGCTTTTTTACATTTGCACTGCATGTATAAACCTGCGGGGAAAAAAAACAGACCAGGGAAAAGGTGGTGCCGGGAGCCGGGCCCTTGTGGTTTTTGCCCTTTACACTCCCCTCTATTTTATAAACCGAAGAAGAAAAAAACCAGGGTAAAGGTGGGGGCCGGAGGGGGGAATTGTGGGTTTTGGGGTTTCTTTTTCCCCCTTGTTTTTTAGGGGACCTGCGGAAAAAAAAGACGGGGGAAAAAGGGGGTTTCCCCTGACCCCAGATTTTGGGGTTTTTGGGGCTCTAAAATGCACTCCATGTTTTTTCCTCCCGGAAGAACAGCCGACCGGGGAAAAAGGGTTTGGTTTGGCCTGACCCCGGGGACTTTTTTGGTTTTGGGGCCCCTACCCTGCCCCTTTTTATGTTAAACGCAAAACAAAAACGGGAACCGGGGGTAAAAGGGTTTGGTTGGGCCTGGCCGACTTGGGGGTATTGGTTCCCACTGCCCTTATGTAGGGGATTTGCAGAAAAAAACGGGACCAGGGAAAAGGTGGTGCCTAAAGCCGGGGAATTGGGGGGTATTGGCTTTTCCCACCCGGGAAAAGAAATGACCCCCAGAAAAAACAGCCCAAAAAAGGGGGAAAAGGTGGGTGCCTGAGCCAAAATTGGGGTTGGTATTGGTCAACACTGCCCTTTTAATGAATGCCCTTGCAGGAACAGACCGGGGTTTTGGGGTTGGGGTCCCTGGGGCCGGAATTGTAGTTTTTGGTTTTACACTCCCCTGTATGCGGGGGCCGGGGGGAAAAGGGCCCTTTTTGGTTTGCCCTAGGCGAGTAAAAGGCCCAAGGCCCGCCCCCCTCCCCTCCCCAAAAAAATTGCCCCCCCGCCCCCCCTTTTTTTCCCTTTTCCCCACCCCGGGCCCCAATTTTTGGGTCAAAAAATTTTCTGGTATCCCCCCAAAAGCTCCGTCCATCCCCTCAGCGTCACTTTCCACAAGGGGAAATTTCACCCCTTAAACAAATTTGCTTTTTTAAAAAAAACCCTCCCCCTCCGTTTGGGCCCGGGTAAAAACCCCTAAAAAAACCCCAGTCACCGAAAATAAATCCAAGTTTCTTGAAGCAAATCTAAAAAGAGGGAATGTTTTGTTACAAAAAAAATTACTCCTCACAAAAAAAGACCCAAAAAAACCTTTTTCATACCTAAGGACCCAAAAATTAATCCTGCCTGACCCTGACCCGAAACGGGGCCCCAAAAATTTTGATTACCGGGCGGTCCCCCCCGGGGCTTGATTACTTTTTTTCCCAAACCCCATACAGTGACCAGTTGGGGTTGGGATTACTAGTTTTTATTTTTGACCTTGCAGAAATCAAATTAAAATTAAACCCTGCATTAAAATTTTGGAAACTACAGGGGGGCGTCTTTTTTGTTCGGTTTTTGGGGGGTTCATTTTCCCCCTTTTTTTCTCCTACCCGGTTTCCCCTTTTCATGCTGTTTTTTTTTCCCGGCCAAGAACTCGCCCCTGCAGTTTGGAAAACAAATATTTTTAAAACCCTTTCCCCTTTTCCCCGGGCAAAACTCCTTAATTATAGGTTATGCCCCCTCAGTTAGAAAGGAAATATTGATTTGGGGGCACCCAGGCAGGGTATTTAGCCTATAGGGGCTTCAGGTTTTGTTTTTTATAGCTGGGGGGGCCCTACAGGCAGGCTTTATGGGGGGCCAACAGGGCGGGGGCTTATGGGGGCCACAGGGCGGGCCCTTTAGGGGGGGCCCCAAAAGGGCAGGCTTTTAGAGGCAAAGGGAAAGGTTTTAAAGGGCAAAGGGCTGGCGGCCCGTTTTTTTTGGGGGCCCAACAGGGGGTTTTGGCCAACCCCTTTTTTTGGGGGGTTTGTTTATTGGGGGGGCCAACAGGGAGGCCTTTGGGGCTACGGCGGCAATTTTAAAGGGAGGATTGGGGGAACAGGCAGGTTTTTATGGGGGCCTCCCAGGCTGGCTTTTTGGGGGAAACGGGCCCGGCATATAGGGGGTTTACGGGGGCAGGCTTATAGGGGCTACAGGGGCTTATGGGGGCCACGGGGCAGGCAATGGGGGGCAAACAGGGGGGTTTTTATAGGGCTACAGGCAGGCTTATAGGGCCACAGGCAGGCAAAATAGGGGAACAGGCGGGCTTAAAAGGGGGCAACAGGCAGGCTTTTGGGGGGCCCAGGGGGCATATAGGGGGCTAACCTAGGGCAAGGACTTTATGGGGTTTACGGGCCTTTTTGGGGGCCAGGCATTTGGGGGCCCACAGGCGGGGCTTATGGGCCCCCAACGGGGCAAGGCCCTATGGGGGAAACGGCGGGCCCTTTTATGGGGGCTACAGGAAGGTTTTTATGGGGGTTTCAGCAGGTTAAAATTTTTAGGGGGGCCCCAAGGAAAGGCCCCAAAAAGGGCCCACCCAGGGGGGCGTTTTGGGGGCCCACGGGAAAAAAGGTTTTTAAGGGGGGGGTTAAGGGGGGCCGGGGTTAATGAGGGGCACGGGCCCACGGGGGTTTTAAAGGGGGGAAAATTAAAACCGGGTTTTAAAAAAAGGCGGGAAAAAATAAAAAAAAATTTCACTAAAAACCAAAAAAAAACCAAGCCTTAACCCAAAAAAATTACCTTTTTTTATATTTTCATTAAAAAATACTTAAAAAATTTTTTCACACAAAAAAAACCCAAAGGAAAAAAAAACCCTCCCTTTATATTACAAGTTTTACCTTTTAAAAAGATTTTCAAAAGAAAAAAATCTATTTATCTTTCCCAAAGGCGGGGACCCTCCCAATAACCCGGGGGACAGGTAGAGTGATTTTTTCCCAAAAAAAGGAGGGGCCCCCACCGAAAAGGGAGGTTTCACCCTATGAATTGACTACCCCAATTTTCCCGCCCCTCCCCTCAGTTTATAAAATATCTCTCAATGAAGCAGATAAAATCCCGGGGTTCTATTCGAAACAAAATATTTATATACTCCCTTAACAAATTTTGTTTGGGGAAAAGGATATAAAATTTAGTCATCACCAGGGGAAAAAACTTATGCAAAAACGAAACAACATGGTTCTGGGGTTCATACTCATCAGCCCCTTTTTTTTAAAAATTGGTCTGACTAGGAATTTAATATTGTGAAAAATAATAAGGTCTGTGATAAAAAGACCCCTAGTGGTGAGATCGCTTGATGTAAAAACCAAAAAAATACGACCTTAATGTATCCTTTAGTCTCTGCACCCCAAACTTTTCCTGGGAATTTCCGGGGAAGATGTTGGAGGACAGGACTTGGATGAAATTAAGGTCGTATTTTTTTGGTTTTTTGACATCAATGCGATCTACCACTGGGTCTTTATCATCAGCAGACCAGTTTTTTTTGCAAAATATTAAATTCCGGGTCAGACCAATTATGTATGGGTTCGAGGGGGAGTATGAACCCTAGTCCATTAGTTACGTTTTGCTATGTTTCATGGTAAAGACAAAATTAACCCTTGCTAAAATAGATCTATGTATATATTACTATTTGTTCGATGACAGTGGATTTCTGTTTCATTGATGAATATTTATATCTGAGGTAGGTTTTAGGGATAGGATGTCAATTCGTGGGTGAGCCCTCCTACTGGGGCCGTCCTTTTCGGGGGGATCACTCGCCTTCCCTAGGTTATTTTGGGTTTTGCCTAGGGAAGATATTGATTTATTTTGATATTTGTAATGGATATCTTGTAATTTTTGGGTGTGGTTTTCCCTTTGTTTTTTTGGGTGTATAATTTTGAAAGTTTTTTTTTTAATGAAAAATATAATAAAAGGTGTTTTTAGATTAAGAGTTTGGGTGTTTTTTTTTCAGTGTTTTTTAAAAGGGGGGCCACGGGCAGGCTTATGGGCTACGGAGGTTATAGGGGTACGGGCAGGCTTATAGGGGCCTAAGGCAGGTTTTGGGGCCCCACAGGCAGGCTTTTGGGGGCCACAGGAGGTTATGGGGGGCCACAGGCAGGTTTTGGGCCTACACAGGCTAGGGGGGCCCAAGGCAGGCTTATGGGGGCCCACAGGAGGCTTATAGGGGCCAAGGCGGGCTTATAAGGGCCCAGGCAGGCTTATAGGGCTACAGGCGGCATATGGGGGGCCCACGGCAGTTAATAGGGGCCACGGGCGGGGTTTATGGGCTAAGGGGGCATAGGGGGGCCACAGGCAGGCAATAGGGGTACGGGAGGATTAGAGGCACGGGGGCATTGGGGGTACGGGGAGGCTTTTTAAATGGGGCCCCCAGGCTTAAGGGGCTACAGGCAGGATATGGGGGCTACAGGGTCATAAGGGGTACAGGAGGCTTATGGGGCCCAAAGGGGCAGGTTATAGGGCTACGGGCAGGCTTTGGGGGCTACAGGGGGGCTTATGGGGGGGCCCACAGGCAGGCATATAGGGGCTCAGGCAGGCTTTAAAGAGGCTACAGGGGGGAAAAGAGGCTACGGCAGGCTTATAGGGGCTACAGGCAGGCATTTTGGGGCAAAGGGGCAGCTTATAGGGGTAAGGCAGTCATAAGGGGCTACAGGCAGGATATAGGGGCTCAGGCAGGCTTTTGGGGCTCAGGCAGGCTTATAGGGGCCACGGCAGGCATATAGGGCTACAGGCAGGCGTAAGGGGGCCAAAGGCGGGCTTTTAGGGCTAAAGGAGGCATATGGGGGCTACCAGGCGGCTTATTTAGGGGCTCAGGGGCGGTTATAGGGGCTACAGGCGGGGCAATGGGGGCCCCACAGGCAGGTAAAAACAAAAACATTCATATTACCGCTGCCCGGGCGCGCGCCCTTTTGGGGGCCCCGCCCCACGCCCGGAGCTTCCGGCAGCTCCTCGGGCGCCGGCCTGTGACGCGCTGTGCGCCCGAGGAGAGGAGCTCGCGATGACATCACTTCATCGGGGACTGCCGTGGGCCGACGGAGCCGCGGGGGGTCCCCGCATGAGGCCCCGGGGGCCCCCCGCGTGTTGGGGCCCGGGGCCTCCCCGGGAGGACCAGCGATCCTCCGGGGAGCGGCCCGACACTGCCTGCTCCGCAGAAAAGCGGTCCAGAGACCCCCGGGCGCTTCGGCCAGGCAGCGGCCTGGAGCCCAGCGGGGCGGGGCCCCCGCCTGCGCCCTTGGGGGAAGGGGCAAGGTAGGCGCCCTAGGGGGGGTCGTTCCCTTGGCCTACCCGTCGCCCCCGGCCCTCCCTGATGTATGACCTGCAAAGAACAGCCGAAAAGGGAAAAGGTGGTGCCTGAGCCAGCCCTTGTGGTATTGCTCTACACTGCCCTGTTGTTGCCCCTGCAGAAGAACAAAAAAAGGGTAAAGGTGGGGGCCGAGCCGATTTTGTGGTATTGGCTCCACTGCCTGTATGTATGACCGCAGAAGAACAGACCGGGTAAAGGGGGTGCCGAGCCAGATTGGGGTATTGGCTCACACTGCCCTGATGAATGCCCTGCGAAGAACAGCCGGGACCGGGGTAAAGGTGGTCCCTGAGAGACTTGGGTTTGACTCTACACGCCCTGTATGTATGATCTGCGAAGAACACCCCAGCCCAGGGTAAAGGTGGTGCCTGACCCAAGACTTTTGGTTTTGGCTCTAAAATGCCCTTATATAAAAACTCAGAAGAACAGACCAGGGTAAAGGGGGTGCTGGCCAACTTGTGGTATTCCCCTACACTGCCCGTATATATAACCGCGAAGAAAGACCGGGGAAAAAGGTGGTGCCTGACCAGACTTGGGGGTTTTGGGCTCAAACACGCCCTGTAGTATGCCTGCAGAAGAACAACCGGGGGTAAAGGTGGGCCGGGCCCGACTTGTGGTATTGGCTCTAACTGCTTTATGTAGACTGCAGAAGAACCCCAACCGGGGAAAAGGTGGTCCTGGCCAGATTTGTGGTATTGGCTCTATTCCCCTGTATTTATGACCTGCAAAGAACAGCCAGCCCCAGGGTAAGGGGTGCCTGAGCCAGCTTTGGTATTGTCTCAACACTGCCCTGTATGTATGACCTGCGAAGAACAACCAGGGTAAAGGGGTGCCTAAGCTAATTGCGGTATTGGCCTCACTGCCTGTATTATGACCTGCAGGGAACAGACCAGGGTTTAAAAGGTGGGCCCTGGGGCCAGACTTGTGGTTTTGGCTCTAACTGCCCGTTGTATGACCTGCAGAAGAAAGCCAAACCAGGGTAAAGGGGGTGCCTGAGCCAAAATTTTTGGTTTTGGTTTAAATGCCCTGTATGATGCCTGCAGAATAACAACCAGGGTAAAGGGGGTCCCTGACCCAGCTTGTGGTATTGGCTCTATCTGCCCTGAAAGTTGCCCCTCAAAGAACACCGACCGGGTAAAGGTGGTGCCTGACCAGATTGTGGTATTGGTCTACATGCCTGTATGTAAGACCGCAGAAAAAGGCCCAAAGGTAAAGGTGGTGCCTGACCAGACTTGTGGAAATTGGTTTTCACATGCCCTGTATGTATAACCTCGAAAAAAAAAGACAGGGTAAAAGTGGTGCCTGAGCCAGACGTGGGGTATTGACCTACACTGCCCTGTATGTATGCCCCTGCAGGGGGAACGACCAGGGAAAAAGGGTGGTGCCTGAGCCAGCTTGTGGTATTGGTTACATTCTCTGTTTTATATAAAATGCGGGGAAAACAGACCGGGGGTAAAGGTGGTGCCGAGCCAGATTGTGATTTTGGGCTCTACACTCCCCTGATGTTTTCCTGCAGAAAACAGCCGGACCGGGGGTAAAGGGGGTGCCTGACCGATTGTGGTATTGGCTCACACCCCCTGTATTAAAGCCCCGCAGAAGAACAACCAAGGTAAAGGTGGTCCCCTGAGCCCCAGACTTGTGGTATTGGCCCCAAAAAAACTCCCCTGTTGTTATGCCCCTGCGAAGAAAAACCCAGGGTAAAGGTGGTTTTGCCTGACCAGACTTGTGGTATTACCCCTACCTGTCCCTGTATGTAAAACCCTGCAGAAGAACAGCCAGGGGTAAAAGTGGTCCCTGGCCAGATTGGGTATTGACTCTACATTTCCCTTTAGATGGCAAGGGGGAACAGACCAGGGTAAAGGTGGTCCCTGAGCCAGACTTTGGTATTGGTTTTACATGCTCGTATATAGCCCTGCAGAAGAACAGCCGGGTAAAGGGGTGCCTGAGCCAGACTTGAATTAGCTTTTAACAGCCCTGATTAAGACCTGCAAAAGAACAGACCAGGGAAAGGTGGTGCCTGAGCCGACTTGTGGTATTGGCTCTACCTGCTTGTATATATGACCTGCGAAAAACCCAGACCAGGGGTAAAGGTGGTGCCTGAGCCAGATTGTGGTATTGGTCTACACTGCCCTGTATTATGACCTGCAGAAGAAAACCCAAAGGGGGTAAAGGTGGTGCCTGGAGCCGACTTGTGTATTGTCCTTTTTACACTGCCCTGTATGTATGCCCCCTGCAGAAGAACACCCAGACCAGGTAAAGGGGTGCCTGACCCCAGATTGTGGTTTTGGTCACACTGCCTGTATGTATGTGCAGAAGAACAGACCGGGTTTAAGGTGGTGCCGAGCCAACTTGTGGTATTGGCTCTACACCCCCGTATGTATGACCTGCAAAAAGAACAGACCAGGTAAAGGGTGGTTGCTGGCCGACTTTGTGGTTTTTGGCCCCCAAACACTCCTGTATGTTGACCTGCAGTTTCTGCCGCATTTACACTGCCTTAAAAAGTGATTTAACCGGGCTTGTCAGCGCCAACATTATGTTTCCCCTAGGTGTAACCCCCAAACTAGGGGGAAAACTCAAAGTATAATGCAGACTGTTTAATTAAAGGGGTTTTGTTCACCAGTTTTTCCGAACCGTAAGCAGTTTTAGATTCATGCATCCTGTCTCTTCCTGGTCAGGTTGTGGATGGGGCTATAGCATATTCACAACTCTTGTAATGAACATGAAGGCAGGAGATTTTATCTATGAGCTCTATGCTCTAAAGTAAACAAGTAATTAATCTCCTTTGTTTGTTAGAAATAACACACTGTTCTCAAGGGGGTGGCAGTCCGACCTATGGTGACATCACTCCTTGCTCTTAGATAAGACAAAGAGCAGAGAGACAAGTGGAGAGCAGGACAGTAACCAGAAAAACCTGTGTGCACTCAGATTAGATACAATCTCTCTCATCTCCTCAACAATACAATGTATATAGAAAAAGTCTTCATTTACTGTTCCCTACATGTTTAAAGCTAATCTTTGCATCAAAACAACCCTTTTCAGCTCTATGTCTACACAGTATCCAACGAGTTCCCCCTAGTGGCGGCTGCAGGCAGACTGTATCGACAGAAAACCATAAAATAAAGTTATTCAGCATTTTATTATATAAGCTTACATTTTTTAAAAACTTTTGTTTTCTTATCTCCACCTTGTACGTCCTGTTATTTTTAAGTCCAACATTTTACGCTGAAGCTTCATCTACACTGTAATAATGATAAGCTTGCTAGCCCTGCCCCCTCCCTGTGAGCTCCGCCCACTTTTTGAAAGCGATGGGGAACAAAAGTTACCTATTTTAGTACCAATATAGCATGTGCCAAAATTTGCAACCTTTAGAGTCACTTCAGATGGGTCAGGACCTCGGCGGTTTTTATTCTGCAAGAAAAAAAAATCAACAAAATTCGGATTTTTGTGCTCCTTGCAGAGCATCAGACATCAATGAGTAGGTTACGCTTATACATGTTGTTTTATGGCCATGGTGGCGGTGATGTCTGCCAGGGTGTTGCTAATTGAATTATAATTACAGTGAGATATGAGGGGGGACGTTGATCACTTTGTCATTCGGGGGTGGCGGTCTCCGCGCAGCCAATACCGTTGTTTTTCTGGCGCCCGGTGCAGCTCAAGGACTCGCTCTCAGGCGGTAATGACGCTTTCATTCTGCATCTGGATATCTGGCGCCGCGGTTCCCCTTGTACAGAGAACGTTTCTGGAGCCTCGTCCTCCTGTGAGAGCAGCAAGTTGTTATGTCTGTGACCCTGCGGTCACGGTCGGGCGCGGCGGCGGCGGTGACACTTCTGGCGAGGACACGAGTTTCCGCGCTGGCGAGGGCACAAGTTCAGCGCTGGCACTTTACGAGCAGCAGTTGAGCAGTCATAAGGCTGTCTGTAAAAGCTGCAGCTATTTTGGTCGATCCATCATCATTTTTATAGAAGACCTTAAAGTCTATTGGTGCGCGGGGTCCTGTGTGTTGACTTTATTACGGATACACGGAGGGCGGCCAAGATCCGGGACAAGCAAGCGAAGCCGCGCTAAATCATCGACATCCAGGGATAAGATCCCTGCATACTGCACTATGGCCCAGTGTACTCATCACTGTGTGATCAACATGATTACAACTTTTTCTTTAAGTTTCTCAGTATTTTCAAGATCTCTGCTTGCTGTTAGTGAATGGAAACGCTGCTTTACTCTTCACAACTGATTGATTGTATTCTAGCTTCTTGGAGATGATCAGCCAAATATCGCTATTTTCTTTTCAGTACAAATAGAATGTATCACTATCAGTGCAAGTACAATGTATCAATGTAACTACAATGTATCAGTGCAAGTACAATGTATCAGAGCAGGTCCAATATATCAGTACAAGTACAATAAATCAGTGCAGGTCCAATATATCAGTACAAGTACAATGTATCAATGCAAGTACAATATATCAGTGTAGGCACAAAATATCAGTGCAGGCATCATGTATCAATGCAGGTACAATATATCAGTAGCAGTACAATATAACACAGCAGGTCCAGTGTATCAGTGCACGTCCAATGTATCAGTGCACGTCCAATGATCAGAGCAGGTCCAATATATCAGTGCAGGTCCAGTGTATCAGTGCAGGTCCAGTGTATCAGTGCATGTACAATGTATCAGTGCATGTCCAATGTATCAGTACAAGTACAATGTATCAGTGCAGGTCCAATGTATCAGTGCAGGTCCAGTGTATCAGTGCAGGTCCAGTGTATCAGTGCAGGTCCAATGTATCAGTGCAGGTCCAGTGTATCAGTGCAGGTCCAGTGTATCAGTGCAGGTCCAATGTATCAGTGCAGGTCCAATGTATCAGTGCAGGTCCAGTGTATCAGTGCAGGTCCAGTGTATCAGTGCAGGTCCAGTGTATCAGTGCAGGTCCAGTGTATCAGTGCAGGTCCAGTGTATCAGTGCAGGTCCAGTGTATCAGTGCAGGTCCAGTGTATCAGTGCAGGTCCAATGTATCAGTGCAGGTCCAGTGTATCAGTGCAGGTCACAGTGTATCAGTGCAGGTCACATTGTATCAGTGCAGGTCACATTGTATCAGTGCAGGTCACATTGTATCAGTGCAGGTCACAGTGTATCAGTGCAGGTCACAGTGTATCAGTGCAGGTACCATGTATCAGTGCAGGTCCAGTGTATCAGTGCATGTCCAATGTATCAGTGCAGGTCCAGTGTATCAGTGCAAATACAATGTATCAGTGCAAATACAATGTATCAGTGCAAAATACAATGTATCAGTGCAGGTTCAATATATCAGAGCAGGTCCAATGTATCAATAGCAGTACAATGTATTAGTGCAGGTCCAATATATCAGTACAAGTATAATGGATCAGTGTAGGTACAATATATCAGAGCAGGTCCAATGTATCAGTACAATTACAATATATCAATGCAAGTACAATGTATCAGTACAGGTCCAATGTATCAGTGCAAGTACAATGTATCAATGCAGGTCCAAGGAATCAGTGCAAGTACAATGTATCAGTGCAATGTATCAGTGCAGGGATAATTGAGCAATAGGTTGAGGTATTTACTATAATGTACAGTGAGTGACATCAACTGTAGCAGAAATCTACACCAGCCACTTTAGGATATGCCATAAATGTCTGATAGATGTATTTTCCACCTTTTGGGATTCTCACAGAAGGGAGGTGATAGTCCATTGTCAGCTTCTCCAGAGGAGGAATGAGGGACTACCACCCCAGGATGCAGAGGTTCGGTGTATTTGGGCATCATATCTGATGTATCCACACAACCCCTAGAGCAGTGATGGATCTGATACCTGCCGTACACACAGATGCAGGGTATATGGGGAACATTAACCCTTTAGCGTCTCTGCACCATTTTCCCGCTCTGCACTGTTTTTCTTCTTGCCCATAAAAATCGATTTTTAAGCTTTTTAAAAGCTGAAACCTTTTTATGTTGTGTGAGATTAAAGCTGAAATTCCTTGTACAGAATCATATTCTTAGTTCTGCTTTCAATTTACCGGCGCTGAGTCGCAAAATTCCTCATTACAAGGAACCTTGGGTTTAACCATTTGGTGGAATGACAGAAAATAAAATCCAGAAAATATCATCCAGAGAGGTCAGAGCGCAGGCGACAACGGGAGGAATGGACCCCCAGCTTGTTACTAAGGAACAGATCCAGGTTGGTTATGTCTGCAGAGAGAATGTGGAAGTAGCTTCACCCCATATTCCGATCACCCCTTCATGTTTCTAGGTTAGGGCCCATGACAGGGTGAGCCCCAGTCTCCCATAACAATGTCAGCCCAGTGCTCCTATGATAGTGCCCCTATCAATATTACAGATACTGTTGTCTCCATAAGGGCAACAGCCACAGTGCTACCATATAGGGCCTAGTCACAGTGCCCCCATAATTAAAACATAGACTGAGCTCTCCATAAAGGCAATAACCATAGTGTCCCCATTACAATGTCAGCCACAGTGCCCCCATAAGGGCAATAGTCACAGTGTTTCCCCATCATAAGTATAGACACAATGTTCTCCATAAAGGCAATAGCCATAACAGTGACAGATTCTCCATCTGATTTGGGAGAATGGTCCCACAAAGAGAAAAAATATTTTTTCTCCTAATTTGTGTGCATCTTCCTCTTGGGTGGGAACCCCCACTTTCTCCCTCTCAGAGTTAACAGGGTGCCCCCAGGGACCGTGGCCGGGGTTTTTCAACACGGGCAAACATGCCATTGGGTAAGCTTTGTCCAGCCCCGGGTTGTTTTACCCTTGGTTCAGGTTGGGTGGCTAAATGGTTAAAACAGACAGCCCCCAAGGTTTTCGGGGTGTTAGGCAGGGGTTAAAAAACCCGGGGTGCTAGTGGTTAGCCAGTTTTTTTTTGGGGGACAAGTGGTCAGTTTGCATGGTTCAGCAGGTTGGCTCAGTGATAAGCATGGTGCAGTATGGTGGCTCAGTGGTTAACCTTGTACAGCACAGTGGTTCAGTGTTAGCATGGTTCAACAGGATGGCTGAGTGGTTAGCACAGCGCCTCCATGGTTAGCATGGTGCAGCAAAGTGGCTTGGGGTTTTCTGGTGGCTCTGTTAGCACTGTTACCTTGCAACACTGGGTACTAGTTTCTAATCCCACCAAGGACAACATCTGCAAGGAGTTTGTATGTTCTCCCCGTTCTATTGGATTTCCTCCAGGTTCTCTGCTCTCCCCCCAGAAACATTCAGATAAGGTAATCTAGAATTTAGACTGTGAGCCCCCTGGGGGGGCGGGAGCTTGGTAGTGACAATCCGTAACACTACGGGAAAATCGGCGCTATAGAAAAAAAAAATTTCCCGCCACTCCTTATGGGGGGATTTCCCCCAAGGCTGAAAACGGTCTTAAAGGGAAACTCTACCTTTACTCTCCAGACAAATCAAAACTAAATATCATAAATACTCGGAGAAGGGGTTGGGATGAAGTATGGGACACAGCGGTCCATCCATTATTGGAATCCGTCAGGGTCCCCGGATACCGACCCCATTAGTCAGAATTCCCCTTTAAGCCTCTCCTTAATAACAGCGCTCCTGCGGCCATGGCTTGTGTGATGGATGGAGGGATGAGCGACATGTGCCGAACAATTTTAAAGAAGCAGCAAAAAAAAAAAAAAAAAAAGGACTCGGCTGCGCTCCTCCCGGTGACAGAGATGGGCTTTGCGGATTTCTGTAACTTATATCAAGGGGGGGGAAAAAATGCAAATAATCCAAAAATAACAAAAGAAGGTGCGATATCAGCAAATCAGAGGCAGCGAAAGCAAGATAGATATGTATCCGGGAGCGGGGAGAGATGAGTAAATTTTCCGAGAGGGGGGGGCGGGGGGCCCCGCTGAAGAGGGAGACCCGCACCCGGGGGAAAAAGGAATGGATGTGAAAGGGGGGGCAAAATGGGAGCGCATCCACAGATGAGATCGGAGGAGACGGGGCAACCCAAACGTTTTAGGTGGAGAGCGCAGGCGGAAACGGACAGGGGCCCGCAAGAATAAAACTGAAATATCCAATCCGCCAAACCAAAAAATGGGAGCGAAAAAGGGCAGCCATCAGCTGGCACCCCCGCCCCACAGATAGGGGGGTGCACCACTCCATTTCCCAATGTGTAGGTGTATGGTCCTCTCTGCGGGCTTCGGGAAACTCGGCGCTTAAAGTCTTCCATCAAGATCCAGCTATGATCAGTGACCCCAAAAACGATTGTTCTTGGATCTGGGGTTCTGAAACCCCACCCCGTCCATCACAGGCTCCTCATGATTACACTGCATCTCCTCTCTATGATCAGTGACTCCAGCTCAGCTGCAGGGTCTGTTGGAGTCTGATATAGTCTGAAATCCACTTCCTGTCTCATCAGAGGCTCTGGCTGCTGCTCTGTCCCTTATGATTTACCCACCTTTCATTGACTCCAGCCAGTGCCTTTTTTGGGGTCTGGAAGTCTTTAAATCCAAACCGTCTCCAGATGGTGCCTTTTAAATTACCCGCGCCTGCCTATAAATGACTCCCGGGCCCGCTGCATTGTGATTAATAACTGTTCACAGGTAAGTTGGGGGTATTTTGGTCCGTAAAAAAAGGCCCAAGTCGCCAATTTTTGGCTGAAACGGCCCCCTTCCCTTTCGGAATTCCAGTCTCAAGAAACTTTGGTAAAGTTTTTCCCCCTTCCTTCGGAAATCCGCCCCGGGGGGGGTAAAGGGGAATTGTGGAAATTCAAGGGCGTTACGCCCCTGGGGAATTAAGCTAGGGCCGGCAAAGTCCCCGGCCCCCGTCAGTCCCCCGCTCCCGCCCCCGGGGAAGGGGTTTTTGGGTGAAATTTACCCCCTCCCAAAAACCCCCGTTGTGAACTTCCTTTAAAGGTCTGGGGTCATCTAAAAACCCAACCAGTCTCATAAGAGGCCCCTCATGATTACCTGTAGGGAGTTCACATCAAAACCCCCCTGAAAACCTTTTGGGGCGGGCTTTGACGAGGTTGTTTTCAGGTTTTTTGGATCAGTTTTCGACGGGTTTTCACCCAAAAAAATAAATACCCCGGAAAAAAAAACCGTGCCGAAAATGAACCAAAACCGCACAAAAAACCGCCCCTAAACGCGTTTCAAGAATTGACATGACACTTTTTTTTTCATTGTTTCCCAAAAGACGTGAAAAAAACTCGCCCTGTGTGAACACAAAGGGGTTTTCTAGGAACAATTAAATGGGTGGGGGCGTTTGGAGAGGTTTTGGGGGAGGAAACGCTCCAAAAACCTCTCCCAAAACAGTGAAACAAGGCCTATTTTCCCCTCTTTATCATGACTCCAGTCACTGCAGGGTTTTGGAGTTGATGTAGTTGAAATCCACCCGTTATCAGGGCGTGCCCTGTCCTCTATTTTTCCCCGCAGCTCCGCTTATTAATCAGTGACTCCGCTTTGCTACACGCTGTGGATCCCCGGGGGGCAGTAATTTCCTGCGTACCCCCTTTTAGTTAAGGACAAACCCCAGCAGGGCACAATGAAGAGATTGGTGGTAGTGGGGACCTATTGGGGAAAAGGTCAGCTTTCCCGATTCACCCCCCCTAATACATGGAGGAAGGCAAATGTGATTTGTTAGTATTTTAGGAATGTGAGTTTATTGACTTTCCCTCTTCTTTCCTGATTGACAATCAATATGGACGCCATACCAGCTCCCACTGGGGTTCACCCCCTTTCCCAGGAAAGATATCATGTAGGGGAGGAAGGGTGCACACGATGTGTTACTTATGGTTAAAGGGTTTTGCCCAGGAGCCCTTTTCTCTAAGAAGCTTTGTAAACAATCAGGAGCGAAAGAGAGAGAGAGCACAAGCCCGGCAAGAGCGCTAAAGGATCTGTGAAATTTCACTGAAATAATCAAACGAATTTGGATTCGTTACAAAAGACAAAAAGTTTTTCTCCCCAGCGTTGAAAATCCTTCATGTTCCTTCATCAGATAAAGCAGGGGTCTATCACACTACAACTAGTTTTTTCTGTTACAAAAAAAACATATTTTTCCCCCGGCCTTGAAAATTCTGCAGTCAGTCTATCAGATAAGAACTCTTTGGGAAGCCCACAGTCTTGTCAGGCCGTACTAAACAAACTTTTAAGAACCAAGGGATGTAAGGAAACTGAGCTCCTCAGACTGCAATTTTGTATTTTTCATATATTTTGAAAAAAATTAAAAACCCATTTTGGAAGATCCCACGTCAACATTACATTGTGGCAAAACCCCTTTAAGATGTCATTGATCCAGGAGTCCTGTACAGTAAACCTGGATAGAGCCAGATGGCGCCCCCTGTCTGCTGAGGAGTGATGCAGTGGTGTTCTGCTTTCCTCGCTGTAAGGGGAGTGTTTGGGCTCCAGGTATCCTCATAGCACCCCCCTCCTCTAACCGGATTACAAATTACATATTAGATGTAAGATCATTAGCGCCGCGGCTCCATCCCGCCGAGGATTCAGGGACGTCATGGTGCAGATTTCAGCCGCTCAGCAAATAATTAGTAGCCACCTTCACGGCTTAGATGCGATCTGATGCCACTTTCCCAAAATAAACCGTCCCCCGGAGGGACCCTCAGCTGAGCTGTGCGGGAGAAGGAAATAGGAAAAAATAAAACAAAGAATTTGGTTTTTTCTTGTTTTAATGTGAAAAACATGGCTGCTTTCTTCATGAAACAGCGCCACGCCCCTCCACAGGTCATGTCAGGTGCTACAGCTCAACCTCATTAAAGGGGTTTTGCCACGCTGTAATGTTGATGTGGGATCCTCCAAAATGGGTATTTAATCATTTTCTAAATAGATGTCCTTAAAAAAAGTGAAGCCTATGAGAGCTACAGCCATTCTTGCATGCCCTTAGTTTCCTACTCTTTACATTAGATACAACCCGGATCTGACAGGAGCTGATCTGGCCGCGCTTACGTTGTTTGCACCTCTTATCTGATGGCAGAGAACATGAGCGAGCTTTGAAGGGACTGGGGAGAAAAGAGCCTGTGTCTGCTGTATAGAGAATCCACTGGTTGTAATGTAATTATGTGAGTAAACATGCAGGCGCTCCCTACTCAGCCCTCCTACCTCCCTCTGCATCCGTTTGTGAACAAATGAAAGACTGCTCCTGAGCAGATAAGGGGAGAAAAAAAACCCGTAGAGTTTGTACACAATATAGTTCTCCTCTGTGGTTTAGCCAAACAATGTTTGCTCAACTACAGAGACTGAGTATCAGGAGCGTGCATGGGAGGTCGAGCGATGACATCAAAGAGGAGGTGCTTGTTTTTTTAAACACAGAAACACAACGCCCCTTTTTTCAAGCCTCAAGTGGAGAGTATCAGCCTTAGGTAAGGAACTCACTTCTTGGCAAAACCCCTTTAACTGCAATAGAGCAGAGCTGCAATCCCAGACACAACCTATAGACAGGTGTGGCGCTGTTTCTCTGTTTCTGGAAGAAGGCTGCTCTCTTTCTAAGCTATCTACAGGATTAATAGTAAAGAGGATGGATGTCAGTGTTAATAAATCCTTGTGTCCCCTGTGAAACACACAATTCTGCAGCCTCTTCTCTTATATCTCTGGACTGTGCTGTTCCTCTGTTATTCCCCCTGGGAATTCATTACTGAATCTGTCAGATGGGTTTGACCATTCTACTTTTCAGAGGGCGGTACCCCTGTGAAAACTGATTGACAGCTCTGATTGGATAATGTCAGACTGTGCACGGACACACCCCCAACTGGTAACTCCCATTTGACAAACTCGGTTATCCATTTCTAGGAGGAATAACACAAGAACAGCACAACACAGAGATATAGGAGAAGAACCTCGAGATGACCCAAGTCCTCTCTTGGACACTTGCATGGAGGACCTAAACGTCCAGCCATCTGTTCCATCTCAGATTGGTGTCCATCCCCTTGACCTATCAGCGGATCTCTGCACTGATTTTTGTCACTGAGTGATCCATAATCTGGACTATCATTATCTTTACAAAAGAATATGCACAATTTTACAATACTAGACCTTAAAGGGGTTGTCTCGCTACAAGGATTGCTTTATATGTTAAAGATCTTGCAAAAACAAGTCACTTTGCAATATGTGTCCATTACCAGTGTCCTACCTATTCCTAGATATCCCCTCTTGTATGGGCTGCATCAGCTCCTCAGGTCGCTATAGCTACAGACCTATTTGATCTCTCCTGATAGGCTGCCAGCACTGGTTGCTATAGCTACAGACCTGTTCAATCTCTCCTGATAGGCTGCCAGCACTGGGTGCTATAGCTACAGACCTGTTCAATCTCTCCTGATAGGCTGCCAGCACTGGTTGCTATAGCTACAGACCTGTTCCCTCTCTCCTGATAGGCTGCCAGCACTGGTTGCTATAGCTACAGACCTGTTCAATCTCTCCTGATAGGCTGCCAGCACTGGTTGCTATAGCTACAGACCTGTTCCATCTCTCCTGATAGGCTGCCAGCACTGGTTGCTATAGCTACAAACCTGTTCCATCTCTCCTGATAGGCTGCCAGCACTGGTTGCTATAGCTACAGACCTGTTCACCTCTCTCCTGATAGGCTGCCAGCACTGGTTGCTATAGCTACAGACCTGTTCACTCTCTCCTGATAGGCTGCCAGCACTGGTTGCTATAGCTACAGATCTGTTCAATCTCTCCTGACAGGCTGCCAGCACTGGTTGCTATAGCTACAGACCTGCTCAATCTCTCCTGATAGGCTGCCAGCGCTGGTCGCTATAGCTACAGACCTGGTCCATCTCTCCTGATAGGCAGCCAGCGCTGGTCGCTATAGCTACAGACCTGGCTTCTACTGCAGCCTAATGGAAGCCAGTCAACAAGAAAGTGAACCCAAGAAAACAGGACTGAGGTCAGATGAATCAATGTAGTGAGACAACTGCTTTAAGGTTCCAGATAATCTGATATTTTCCTTTTTTTTTTTAGCTTATAGACAACCTGTGACCCCCTCCTGACCGGTCTGAGTTAGTAAATCCTCATGTACCTTGTCAAATAACAATCCTGGAGCGTATTTATTACCAATCTGTCAGCTGGGCGTTACGCATTGTATGGCACAGTCTGACATTGTCCAATCAGTGCTGACAGTCAGTGTGTGCAGGGACACACCCCTCTGAAAACTCGGAATGGAAACACCCATCTGACTATGTTGAACTGTTCCTCTGTTATTCCTCCGAGAAATGCATTACTACTCTGGCGTGTGCCAGTTGTGGTTGTGTCCCTGCCCAGTCTAACATTGTCCAATAAGCACTGACAGTATGTGTTCTAAACTGGAATGGTAACACCCAGCTGACAGATTCAGGAATATATTTCCAGGAGGCATAACAGAGGAACCGCACAACACAGAGATATAAGAGAAGAGGCTGCAGGATTGTTATTCCATAGGGAACACAAGGATTCACTAACACGGACCGGTCACGAGGGGTAACAAGTCTCCTTTACAGGGCAAAATACACTAAAGGGTTATGCCAACCTCAAGATATGAATGGCAAATCTACAATATACATCAAAAATGTCTTATAATTGGAAGGTGTGCCCCGACCTATCTCCGTAACAGGATCCCTTGACCCCCATGCCGCTCCATGTACATAAGGAATCACTTACCGCATCAATAATGTCTGATCAGCTTCATTGCAAAGATCTGACAAAGGTTCAGGGACAGAGGCGTAACTTAAAGGGGTTGTCTCACTACATGGATTCCTCTCACCTCAGTCCTGTTCTCTTGGTTTCATTTTGAATTCAGGGGCGTGTTTACTGGCCTCCATTAGGCTGCAGTAGAAGCCAGGTCTGTAGCTATAGCAACCAGTGCTGGCAGCCTATCAGGAGAGATTGAACAGGTCTGTAGCTATAGCAACCAGTGCTGACAGCCTATCAGGATAGATCAAACAGGTCTGTAGCTATAGCAACCAGCACTGGCAGACTATCATGAGGGATCAAACAGGTCTGTAGCTATAGCAACCAGTGCTGACAGCCTATCAGGATAGGTCAAACAGGTCTGTAGCTATAGCAGCCACTGCTGGCAGCCTATCATGAGGGATTGAACAGGTCTGTAGCTATAGCGACCTGAGGAGCTGATGCAGCCCATACAAGAGGGGATATCTAGGAATAGGTAGGACACTGTTAATGGACACATATTGCAAAGTGACTTGTCTTTGCAAGATCTTTAACATAAAAAGCAGCGATCCTTGTAGTGAGACGACCCCTTTAAAACACCAGGGCCCTCGTGCAAAATCCATAAAAGAGCTCCCACCTACCATGTGCCACTTATGATAGTGATATCTCCTTATGCAGTAGAGGGGCGTTTGGGGGTCCCTGCACCCTCTATAGCTACGCCCCTGGTCAGGGACACTCTTAATTTAGTGAATTGAGCCAGAGTTCTCTTTTAAATATTTTTATTTTCTTACCAGAATAAATTGTCGCACAGTTATATAGTATATAACCGTCGCCTCGTTACAACACTCGTCTGTTTGATAAATAAACCTCTGCACGTTGATACAAATGTTGCCGTTATATATTGTACATTGATAAATATGACGTCTTCCCTTGTACTTGCGCAATTTTTTCATTGATTGAGTCTTGAACCCTGCAAGGAGGAAGTGGAGGAGGGATTTGTTTTAAGGGTCATTGTCCCCCCCTCCCCCCCCCCAAGTAAAACCTTAGTGGCCTCCATCCTGCACTTGTACAAGGAAATTTTAGGTTCCTAGAGGAATGAGATTATGAGAAGGAAATGAGGAGTAGAGAGGAAAGACACTGGATGTAAGTGAGAGCGCGGCTGCTAATATTCCAGGTGCGGGCGGCAGATAGGAGCCACCTTGGTGAATGATAGATTTAATAATATCTAAAACACTGCCCCCCCCCTCTCTTTTCCCTTTCAGAATTTAATCGCCATAAATAAAACTTTGTGCCGCGACCTGTGGGGAGGAAAATGAGATGACCACATAAGCTGCTCCTGGAGGCCTCCGCCAGGGACGTTATCCGGGAAAAATGCGCTTATAACAAGAATATATTGGAATCCATTATTCATTTCTGCCTTTGGGGACCCTCAGGATAAGTGCCCCCTCCCTCCTCTAGATCCCACCTAGTTTTTAATCTCTGCATTAATCACATAGAGGTGTCACCCTTTCCCCCCGAATGATTACAAATTGCAGGGGCCTCTCTATGAGGCGAGATTATAAACCTTCCCCTCCACCCCGTGACATGAATTATGCATGGCGAGGACGCACTGTCACTTCTCATCGCTTTATTTTTCCATTTCCTGTGTTACCTTTGCCTGAGCACAGAACAAATCGCCCTGTACATAATAATGGTGCGGACCAGAGGCGCGGCCGAGCGCTGCTGTGAAGTCAGGTCAATAGTGAATGCATGTATTTAGGATAGACAAGTATACACACAGTAGCATCCATCAATGGAACCTGATAGGTGGCGGATTATAACACATGCTAGATTATCGGATGATTCTAGCAAGATCAATAGGTGTATGTTTACATTAGGCAGATCTGCAGCATCTTTGCTTAAATTGCACCCAAAACATGAAGTTGGTGTGGAATTATTGTAGATTTGTCACTGAATTGTTGCAGATTATGTGCAGTCTTGTCACTGAAATTTTGCAGTTTTGTCACTGAATTGTTGCAGATTTGTTGCAGTTTTGTCACTGAATTGTTGCGAATTTGTCATTGAGTTGTTGCAGATTATTTGCAGTCGTTACTAAATTGTTGCACTTTTGTCACCGAAATGTTACAGATCTGTTCTTGCTTTGTCACTGAATTGTTGCAGATTATTTGCAGTTTTGTCACTGAATTGTTGTACTTTTGTCACTGAATTGTTGCAGATTTCTTTCAATTTTTCTTATTGAATTGTTGCAGTTTTGTCACAGAATTGTTGCAGATTTGTTGCACTTTTGTCACAGAATTGTTGCAGATTTATTGTCGTTTTGTCACTGAATTGTTAAGGGCTTGTCCCCACTGCACTCTGAAAAGCAGGCCGCAAACTTTTACTTGGGGACTCTATGGAAAACCCGTGCAGCAGTCCCCACTGCCGATAGCCCAAAAAACATTGTTGATGTTCATTCGGTTCATCCCATTTGGACAGTTTATGAAAATCTCAATGTGAAGGGGGATGGCTTTTCTCCGCTAATAGCGGCGAAAAGCCATCCCCACCCCTCCACCCTTGGCAGTGTGCACGCACACAAACCGGACAACTACCGGTCGGATAAACCTAAAGATCTGTTGCAGATTTTGTTACTGAATTGTTGCAGTTTTTTTGACTGTAATATTGAAGATCTGTCACTGAATTGTTGCAGATTTGTCACAGATTTTGCTGTAGATTTAAAGGCGATTTTTCTACTCTGGCTTTCATGGAAGAAAACAGTGAAGTCAATGCAAAAAAATGTTGATGATAAATCGGTGATAAATTCCACAACAAAATCTGCATCAATTGATGTAGATTTTGGTTGCAGGTTTAAGCAAATACGCTGCATACTCACTCTAATGTGAACCCGTCCTAAAGCTGACCTGTAGGAGCATAGAATTTCCTCACTGCTTTTCTCTGAAACTTTCCATTCTGCCCTGGAAACAAAAACCTGATTATCAGACTTTATAGATGCAGATAACAGAGAATCGACTGGACTGGACGCAATTAAAACAAACTCAGATGATAGTGAGTAAAGACCAGTTTTCAGCCTCTGAGTGTTAACAGTAAGTGTTCCAATTCACTGACAGCAGGCAGAGGTCTTGAAAATTTTGAATAATTGGACCCTCAAGAAAATTGCAGATTATTTAGCATGTAATCTGGTTGAGGGCAGGCGTCTCATCCGCCGGAATATCTGCGGTTTGATGGCTCTTTCCGTTTTCGCCGGCAGACGAGTCCTTCCGCACAGTAACGCTGTCACATATATTTCCATTCATTACAGTAAGCAGCAGACTCCGGCCTTCTTTGCCTTTGGTGGAGACAGAATGAAATATGAGCCGCGGCGGGAAACATTCGCTGCTTTATTCATGTTTTATCAGTAGAGAATCTATTAGCTGTTATTATTATTATCATGACCGGCACGGGTGTGCACTGGGTGTGACGGGTGTGTCCGGAGGCTGAGCAAGCCCACAGCTAGCCCATAACTACATCATGACAATTTAGGGCCACATGTATGAACCTGATTAGGTCTAAAACTCCCTTTTTTGCCCATAGGTTACTATGGGCAAAAGAGTGCGTTTTAGACCTAAGCAGTTTTCATACATGTGGCCCATAGCCTCCCCAGTTGCAGGAGTACACAGAGAGGGTCTCATATAAGAACAGTATGTGGGCGCCTTGCCACCCACTTGCTTATAAGGGTATGTTCACATGATGTATTGCGGTGCGTACAGTATGCGCTCAGTTCATTGTGTGTTTCGGGAGCTCGCGCTAACACGCGCATACTCCCACGGCGCGCGCGGGGGGGTGGGGGGGGGGGGGGTTGGTAGCCCGCTGGCACCATTTGACATTCATTACTCGCAGCGGATAATTGACATGTCACTTCGTATTGTACGAGCGGGGTGAAGAGGTGTAATCCATAGTTCTCTAAAATAGATAACCGTAATTTCGTCACGCATCTCGCTCGTAAAGTGTTACAGCGTTCAAACTTGAAGATACTTAAAAACAAAAAGAGCCTGGTTGGGTTTAGGGGTAAACTGCCCAGTCAGGAAGAGGTTGGATTTGAAGTATCCACAAGTTGTCCTTCCGCTCCCCATTACAGTCACATTTTTGGGGGTTTTGCAAACAAGGTCATGTGGTTACAACAATGTATCCCTCTGTTGCCCTGCACTTCCTGTGGTCCAGACTCCCCAATGTCACAGAGGCTCTTGGTGCTGTTACAATGTCCTCCCTCGTCTGCAGGATGTTCGGTCCATGGTGCACAGTCTGAATGAGGAGCTGCAGACCCTGTCCCTGCCGCCTCCGCACTGACACATTTGCTTCCTCTTTATTCATGAAGTTTTGATTGAATATTTATTTGTGACTCTCAGGCAGAAGCCGGACAGATTATAAATCAGCATCGCTGCCAGTCCAGCGCCCGGGTGATATGTGCTACATACAGCACAGCAGTGGCAGACCGGGCTATCTGGGGCCCACCAGTGGAGTTTATTTTTGAGGCCCCCCAGTAAAAGAAACATGTTCTGGGGACCCATTGTTGGAGATGATTCTTGGGGCCCACCAGTGGAGAAGATTCTTGGGACCCACCAGTGGAGTTGATTCTTGGGGCCACCAGTGGAGATGATTCTTGGTCCCCACCAGTGGAGTTTGATTCTTGGGGCCCACAGTGGAGATGATTCTTGGGGCCACCAGTGGAGATGATTCCTAGGGCCACCAGTAGAGTGGATTCTTGGGGCAACCAGTGGAGATGATTCTTGGAGCCCCCAGTGGAGTTGATTCTTGGGGTCACCAGTGGAGTTGATTCTTGGGGCCACCAGTGGAGATGATTCTTAGGGCCAACAGTGGAGCTGATTCCTGGGGTCAACCAAGTGGAGCTGATTCTTGGGGCACCAGTGGAGGCTGATTCTTGGGAGCCACCAGTGGAGGTGATTCTTGGGGTCACCAGTGGAGGTGATTCTTGGGGCCACCAGTGGAGTTTATTCTTGGGCCCACCAGTGGAGTGATTCGTGGGTTCACCAGTGGAGATGATTCGTGGGCCCACCAGTTTTGGGAAGTTGATTCTTGGGGGTCACCAGTGGAGGGATTCTTGGAGCCACCAGTGGAGCTGATTCTTGGGAGCCCACCAGTGGAGTTGTTTCTTGGACCCACCAGTGGAGCTGTTTCTTGGGGCCACCAGTGGAGATGATTCTTGGAGCCACCAGTGGAGCTGTTTCTTGGAGCCACCAGTGGAGCTGTTTCTTGGAGCCACCAGTGGAGCTGTTTCTTGGAGCCACCAGTGGAGCTGTTTCTTGGAGCCACCAGTGGAGCTGTTTCTTGGGGCCACCAGTGGTGCTGATTCTTTGAGCCCATTCTACAGCTCCTGCACATGCCTCTTGCTTTCTGCATCTCTTTCTCTACCTTTCCCCTCGAAAAACAGCCCCAGGCAGTACCAAGCCCAGGGACCCACCAGAAGTTTTGCCTGCTCTCTTGAGGGCCATTTTGATCCTTCTGCCCAGAAAGGGTTCAGGGCCGTGTTTACTGGCTTCTACTAGGCTGCAGTCGAAGCCAGATCTGTAGCTATAGTGACCAGAGCTGGAAGCCTATCAGGAGAGATGGAACAGGTCTCTAGCTATAGCGACCAGTGCTGGCAGCCTATCAGGAGAGATTGAATAGGTCTGTAGCTGTAGCAACCAGTGCTGGCAGCCTATCAGAAGAGATAGGACAGGTCTGTAGCTGTAGTGACCTGAGGAGCTGATGCAGCCCATACAAGAGGGGATATCTAGGAATAGGTAGGACACTGCTAATGGACACATATTGCAAAGTGACTTGTTTTTGCAAGATCTTTATCATAAAAAGCAGCGATCCCTGTAGTGAGACAACCCCTTTAATAATGTCCCGTTTTGTGTATGCAGCTCCTATGCATTGGCACAGTTAGACATACCCTGTGTATCGCCTGCTGCCCATTCTCTTAGATGGGTTTTATATAATTCCAAATTTTCTTTATTGCCACCTCCCTAGATGCGATCATTACTGTTCATGGCAGCCTGTATTCAGTCCACAGGGAGCGGCAGGCACAGGACGCCCTCAAACAGCCACCTGGTGGCGGCTCCGGAGGTCGCCTGATGTATTAACCCGCAGATCCCCTCCAATAATACGTTTCTCTCTGGGACTCAACAGTTATAAGATCGATGTTTTTATGTCTGAACAGTTTTCAGGAGTCTGAGGCTTGTGACAACTCGAGATGAGACGCACTGTCCGGTCCGGCGCTCACGGCCAGCGATGATGGCGCTAAGACACATCCTCTGGGCTGTAAATATGGATCATGGGGATGACGAGACTCGCGGAGCGGAGATGGCGCCGCACTCAAGTCTAATCTGTTGTGTTTCCACATGACAGTCCCATCATCTCGCCGATATTGTGACTGTCAGTCATAGTTACTCTAAAACCCAGCGCATTTATTTTATGCCACTCAAACCGCAGGAGCATTTCCATTACTGATCCGTGGATGTGCCGCTGCCGAGCATTATGTACCGCGCTCTCCTCCGCACTCACGACTGTTAATATTTAGATGGTAAATTAGAGAGTCCCGAGGGCAGAACAATTGATTATTTATAAAGTGTGGAAATCAAAATGTACATGAACCTGGAGAATGTGCGGCGAGAAAACCAATAATATCCCAGCGTGACACCTGCTGCAGGTTATTAGCAATGGAGGCTCTTCATGGACTTTCCTTTACTTCCTCTAGTGGTAAGAAGCGGTACTACAGGTGACAGTCGTAGGACAGCGCTCCTCAAGCTGCGGCCCTCCAGCCAGGCGCAGACTGGCCCACAGAGGAGCAGGGGAGACCCCCAGAGGCAGTGTCCGACTGGGGTGTCTAGGGCCTCCTATACTCTGCCTCTTGTCAGCAGAATAGTGAGTGCAGCTCTGGAGGATAATACAGGATATAACTCAGGATCAGTATAGGATAAGTAGTGTATGAACAGTGACTGCGCCAGCAGAATAGTGAGTGCAGCTCTGGAGGATAATTCAGGATGTAACTCAGGATCAGTACAGGATAAGTAATGTATGTACAGTGACTGCACCAGCAGAATAGTGAGTGCAGCTCTGGAGTATAATACAGGAAGTAACTCAGGATAAGTAAAGTATAAGAAATGTATGAAAACAGTGACTGTACCAGCAGAATAGTGAGTGCAGCTCTGGAGTATAATACAGGATGTAACTCAGGATCAGTACAGGATAAGTAATGTATGTACAGTGACTGCACCAGCAGAATAGTGAGCGCAGCTCTGGAGGATAATACAGGATGTAACTCAGGATCAGTACAGGATAAGTAAAGTATGTACAGTGACTGCACCAGCAGAATAGTGAGTGCAGCTCTGGAGTATAAGTACAGGATAAGTAATGTATGTACACAGTGACTGCACCAGCAGAATAGTGAGCGCAGCTCTGGAGGATAATACAGGATGTAACTCAGGATCAGTACAGGATAAGTAATGTATGTACAGTGACTGCACCAGCAGAATAGTGAGTGCAGCTCTGGAGGATAATACAGGATGTAACTCAGGATCAGTACAGGATAAGTAATGTATGTACAGTGACTGCACCAGCAGAATAGTGGGTGCAGCTCTGGAGGATAATGTAGGATATAGGATGTGTTGGGGAATGTAACAGGTGAAGAGAATGATGACATAATTGAGTGTTTGCTGCTGGGGTCAGAGGGTGAAGGTCAGAGCTGATGCGGGATTATTGCTGCTGTTACCTACATAATGTTTTACCGTGTTGTGTCTCCTTATAAGTAAACGCTCTCGTCTTTCACATTCGAGTCATAATATTTTGCGCTTTTTTAGAAGGTTTTTTATCTGCAGGAAACAAGGTTATTATATTTATAACACAACAGATTTATTTTATTTCAAAGCAGAAAAAAAATGAAACCGCCCTTCTTTTTGTCTCACTCATTTCTGCTGTGGTGCCTGAATACAAAGCGGGTAAAATGTTCTGTGTTAGGAAAAATTATTGATTGAAATACAATTTGCGCGCAGCGTGTGTGACGGTGGCGACGTCAGCCGCGTCCACTCACCCCGGCCTCCATTAAGTGCGGCTTTATAATTCATGGGATAAACACTTCAAATCCTGAGCAGCAAGAAGGTGCTGGCTCCTCACAGGGCACTTACCAGTCAGAGGGAGAGAGAGCAAGCGGCCATTGCTTTACTGCCCAGAGGCCTCTACAGGGAGCAGGGGAATGCAAACCATTGCTCCCTGTTATCAGCCATTTCAGACTGGAGACGGGGCATAACTGGAATTCATTGGGCATGCAATGAAACATCAGCTCGTAATCCTAAGTCCATAGGTAATTAGGCAAAAATTGAATCAATAGCACTCACTGCATGAGATATTCAGGTCCCCGCTGACGCGTTTCAGACTGCTAAAGTCCTTAGAAGACCTCTACTACTCTGAAACGCGTCAGTGGGAAACTGAATATCTCATGCAGTGAGCGCTATTGATTTGATTTTTGACTAATTGCCTATAAATTTTAACAAATAAAGAAGAAAACTACCTTTTATACAGTTCTCTGGTCTTTTATTACATATAGTGTCTTGCTTCAGAGTTCCTGCTTCGCTTCTGACTATGCTGTTTCCAGAGGACCAGATCAGGACACAGTGGTGAGCTGACCATTCGTGTTTTTAGAATTCGTAGAGCCCCATAACAGAATGAGATGGGCCCCACCACCTAATGATAATAAACTAAAACAGCAGAATAGTTATCAAAGATTAAAGTTATAAATAATACCGCCATATATCAGGGAACCCCTTTTTTTGGCTGAAGATAAAATAACCCGCCATAACGGGACCCAAAAATTAGAGCGGGAGATATATAAAATCGCCAAACAGGGATCCCCAAGTAGAGCGGGGAGAAAAATAATCCCCCCATATATGGGGGGGAAACCCCACATATAGAGCGGGAGATATAGTAATATGCCATATATAAGGGAAATCCCCATAGTGAGCTGGGAGATAAATAATATCCCCATTTCGGGGAATCCACAAGAGGGAAATATGATAAAAAACCCCATATATCAGGGAACTACATATAGAGCGGAATAGGATAAAACCGTCATATATCAAAACCCACATTTAGGCTGGGATAGAATAATACCGCCATAAACGGAACCCCAAGTAAGCGGGAGATAGAATAATCCCGCCATATATCAGGAACCCACATAGTAGAGCTGGAAAGAAAATACCGCCATATTCAGGGAACCCACATATAAAGCTGGAGATAAAAAATACCGCCAATATCAGGGAACCCACATAGTAACTGGGATATAATAATATTGCCATATATCAGGGAAGCCCATATAGAGCGGGAGATATAATAATACTGCCATATATCAGAAAACCCATATAGAAGCTGGATAAATAAAAAAAGCCATAAACGGGATCCCCATAGTAGAGCTGGAATAAATAATACCGCCTAAATCAGGGAACCCACTAGTAGAGCTGGAATATAATAATACTGCCATAATCAGGACCACATATAGAGCTGAGATAAAAAAATCCGCCATATATCAGGGAACCCACATAGTAGAGCTGGAGAGCAGGAAGCCACCAACTATTTGTTCCCTACAAAAAATAACAATGTTATTGAGCCTGAGTGACCCCCTCAACCTCTGGACTCCAAAGTACTGACTTCGACAGCTGTAGCTATAGTTTTGCCCATGACTGGGGAGAGACTGACTATATCACAGGTAAATGCAAACTATTGTCCCTGTTATCATGACTGATATCAGCCGCCCTCTTATAACGCTCCAGTACTGATAAAAACCAGAGACTTACACCATGTGCTGATACAGCCGCCCTCTAAGCGCTCCGTACTGAAAAAACCTCCAGACATTACATCCTTTTTGGGACTGAATCACCGCTCCCTTATAACGCTCCATACTGATATAACCCCAGACATTCATCCTATTGACTGATTCAGCCGCCCTTTTATAACGCTCCAACTGATAAACCAGAGACATTAAAATCCTATGGACTGAATCAGCGCCCTCTTAAAACGTCCGTACTGATATAACCAAGCATTAATCCTTTTTGACGATATCAGCCGCTCCTCTTATAGCGCCCCAGTACTGATATAACCCCAACTTACATCCTATTACTGATATCAGCCGCTCCTCTTATAACGCTCCATACGAAAAACCCAGAGACTTACATCCTATGTGACTGATATCACCGCTCCCTTATAAGTCCAGCACTGATAAAACCTCCAACATTACACCTATGTGACGAATCAGCCGTCCTCTTATAACCTCCTACTATAAAACCAAGACTTTACACCCAGGACAAAACAGCCCCCCCTTTTAAAAACCCAGAAAAGATAAACCAAAACTTTACATCCTATGGACTGATATAAACCGCTCCTCTTATAAGTCCAGTACTGATTTTAACCCCAACATTACATCCATGTGACTGATATCACCGCCCTCTTATAACGTCCAGTACTGAATAACCCCAACATTACATCCTATGTGACTATATCACCCTCCTCTTAAACCCTCCAGCACTGATAAACCTCCAGACATTACTCCAATTACTGAATCACCGCCCTCTTAAAACCCGTCCAGACTGATATAACCAAGACATTCATCCTATTGACTGAATTCAGCCGCCCTCTTATAAGCCCCATACTGATAAAACCCAAAAATTACATCCTAGTGACTGATATCAGCCGCCCCTCTTATAACGCTCCGGACGAATAAAACCTCCAGACTTTACATCCATGTGACGAAAACACCCGCCCTCTTATAATGCTCCATACTGATATAACCAAGATATTACATCTTAGGACTGATCAGCCGCCCTCTTAAACCTCTATACTAAAAACCCCCCAGACATTACATCCTATGTGACTGTATCACCGCTCCCTTATAACGCTCTAGACTGATATAACTCCAAACATTACCCCTATGTGACTGAATCACCCTCCCTTTTATAACCCCAGTACTGATAAACCAAGACTTTACATCCTATGTACGATATCACCCACTCCTTTTTAAAACCCTCCGTATTTAAAAAAACCAAGACATTATACCTATTGACTATATCAGCCGCCCCTCTTAGAACGCCCCAGTACCGATATAACCAAGACTTACATCCTATTGACGGGTATCACCCTCCTCTTATACCTCCAGCACTGATATAACAGAGACATTACATCCTATTACTGAGCAGCCGCTCCTCTTAAACCTCTAGACTGATATAACCAAGACAAACCTTTGTGCTGATATCCTGCCCTCTTAAACCCCAGTACTGAAACCCAACATTACATCCTAGGGGACTGATATACCCGCTCCCTATAACGCTCCATACTGATAAACCAAGCATTACATCCATGTACTGATATCAGCCGCCCCTTTATAACGCCCCAGTACGAATAACCAAAGACTTACACCCTATGTGCTAATCAGCCGCTCCTCTTATAACGCTCCAGTACTGAAAACCAAGACATTACATTTTATTGACTGATACACCGCCCTCTTATAACGCCCAGTACTGATATACCAGAGACATTACATCCTATGTACGATACAGCCGCTCCTTTTTATAAAGCTCCAGTACTGATTTAACCAAAAACATTACATCCTATGTACGATATCACTCCCCTTATAACCTCATACAAATTAACCAGAGACTTTACATCCTATGGACTGTTTTCACCCTCCCTTAAAACGCTCCGTACTGATAAACCAGAGACTTTACATCCAGTGACTGATATCAGCCGCTCCTTTTATAACCTCCATACTGATTAACCCCAGACATTAATCCTATGTACTGTACACCGCTCCTCTTATAACGCTCTAGAACTGAAAAAACCTCCAACTTTACACTATGTACTGTAAGCCGCTCCTCTTATAACGCTCCACCACTCCTTAAGTTGTTTCTCTTAGGCCCCGTTCACACGGCGGCTTTGGCCGCGGGTATCGCTGCGGCTCTCGCCACGGTTTCCGCGGCCAGCCTCGTCACCTGCCGCAAACTCCCTCTCCCCACGCGGGTTTGCGGCCTGGTGGGGTGTGGGTTTGGGGCCGGCTTGCGCCGAGGTTTTGCCCCCATGCAAATTGTACAGGGGGGAAAAAACCGCCGCGGCCGCCCGCGACCTCCCCGCAAGAATTCACAGGGGAGTTCTCCCAAACCCGCGGCGTGTGAATTTAACGGTTTCCCAAGGAAACCATGTTAATAAACTAACCGATTTTTGGGCCCGGGAAAACCGCTCGGAAAACCCCGGGCCATAGCCGCGGCCAAATCCGTCGTGTGAACAGGGCCTTAGGGTTTGTGGCCCATAATAATAATAATATTACCTCCTGGGTCCCCCTTTACTTGCCTTCTGCGGGGCCTGGAGATGTCAGAGGTGAGACGCTGCAGGGAGTGAGGTGCAGCAGGAGGCACCAGAGATTATAGGGAGGGTGTTTAGTTTTTGATCAGGGGGGACGCGTCTCCCATTTATGTCTCCTCTAATAACAGTGGAATAATTATGTAAATAGAGGTGACAAATTGTGCGGCGAATACAACAAATCATCGCCAGCCCCACTCACAATACAATCCCTCACTGGTAATAGCTGTGCGCACAAAATGAACAAAAACTGATTAAAAAATCACTTTGCCTTGGCACCTCAGCCTCATACTGTTTTACCATTTCCAGATAACAAGATAATGTACGCGCTATATTCATCAATTCACATACAAATGAGGGAACGCACACAGACATCTGTTTGTGACATTGCCGAGATAAAAGAGCAGCTTCTGCTGGGAGGGAAAGGTCTTAATTGCAGCACAGAAAGTTCTGTTCTCACTGCAGAGCAATGTCACTCTGGAATGAATCACTCATCATCTGCAAGGCAATAAGAACCCTGCCCCCTAGTGTGAGATTAGAGCACTGCAACACATCATATACAATGTTGCAATATATAATAAACATTGAAATAATTGTACTTTCCTATATTAGATACAGCATTGCACCGATCATATACAATTGTTGGAATATATAATACATCCACCTTGTTTGAGACAAACGCAGCCATCATATACAATGTTTTCAATATATAATATACATTGAAATAATTGAACCCCCCCCCCCCTCCCAGTGGTAGATGGCAGCACTGCAGCACATCATATACAATGTTGTAATATATAAAAATACATTGAAAAAATTTTTAAATTCCCCCCAGTGTTGAAAGACAGCACTGCAACACATCACATACAATGTTGCACTATGTAATCTATGTTGAAATAATCTGTACCACATCTAGTGTTAGATGACAGGATTGCAACACATCATATACATTGTTGCAATATATAATCTACATTGAAATCCTTTGTGCCACATCTAGGTTAAGATTATAGAATTGCATTCATAAAATGCAAGACACTGGTAATCTCACGATATAACTTACTCCCCCCAATTTAAATATTTCATTTTACCACATCCTATCAATGTTGCAAAAAAAATACAATTTAAATAATTGAACTTCCCCCCCAGTGTTAGATGACAGCACTGCAACACATCATATACAATGTTGCAGTATGACATCTACGTTGAAATAATCTGTGCCCCATCTAGTGTTAGATGACAGAATTGCATTACATAACATACGTTGTTGCAATGTTGTAATCTACATTGAAATCCTTTGTACCCCACCTAGGTTTAGATTACAGAATTGCATTACATTATATACAATGTACACTGTGTAATCTGCACAGAAATAACTGTACTCCACCTAATGTTAAATTATAGCATGGTACCACATCGTATAAAACGTTGCAATATTTAATCTGCATTGATATTATTGTACTTCCCCTTTTGTTAGATGACAGCATTGCACCGCATCATATACAATGTTGCAATATATAATATACAGTACATTAAAATAATTGTACTTCCCCTAGTGTTCGATAACAGCACTGCAAAACATAATATACAATGTTGCAATATATGATATACATTGAAATAATTGTACTTCCCCTAGTGGTAGATGGCAGCACTGCAGCACATCATATACAATGTTGCAATATATGATATACATTGAAATAATTGTACTTCGCCTAGTGTTCGATGACAGCACTGCAACACATCATATACAATGTTGCACTATGTAATCTACGTGGAAATAATCTGTACCCCATCTAGTGTTAGATGACAGGATTGCACCACATCCCAAACAGGGAGGTGAACTCAAAGACACATTGGGCCAAGATTAAAAACTTGGACAAGGTCGCGGCCAACCGGATTTTTACTGAAAAAATGTCTACAATTGATTTAGAAGTTTTTCCTCTGAATCAGATTGAACCATGAACCTTTTTATAAGAAAACAAATTTAAATTCTGCTTAAACATTGAATCTGGAACAATTAAAGCTTCATACTATAAACACAAGTTAAATCAAATATCTTCCTCTTCTCCTCTGTACACTGCCCGGGCCATTACTCGCAGGCCAAATATTAGTACACTGACCAGATTTAGCCCACAGGTCTGAGTTTGACATCCCTGATATACAATGTTGCAATACATAACCTGCAATAAAATTAATGTATTTCCCCTAGTGTTAAATGACAGCTTTGCACCGCATCATATACAATGTTGCAATATATAATATACAATGAAATAATTGTACTTCCCCTAGTGTTAGATGTCAATATTGCACTGCATACATAAGTGGTGTCATAAACAATGTTTCTATATGTAAATTAAATTGAAATCATTTGTACACCATCTAGGGTTAGATTACAGAATTGCATTACATCAAATACAATGTACACTGTGTAATCTGCACAGAAATAACTGTACCCCGCCTAATGTTAAATTACAGCATGGTACCACATCATATACATTGTTGCAATATGTAATCTGCATTTAAATAATTGTACTTTACCTAGTATTAGATGACAGCATTGCACCGCATCATACACAATGTTGCAATATATAATATACATTGAAATAATTGTGCTTTCCCCTTAATGTAAGATGACAGCATTGCACCACATCATATACATTGTTGCAATATATAATATACATTGAAATAATTGTGCTTCCCCCCTAGTGTTAGATGACAGCACTGCAGCACATCACATACATTGTTGCACAGTGTAATCTACGTGGAAATAATCTGTACCCCATCTAGTGTTAATGACAGCACTGTACTACTTACACATGTGGTGTAAAATACAATGTTGCAATATGTAATCTACATTGAGATCCCTTGTACCCCATCTAGGGTTAGATTACAGAATTGCATTCCATCATATACAATGTACACTGTGTAATCTGCACAGAAATAACTGTACCCCACCTAATGTTAAATTCCAGCATGGTACCACATCATATACAACGTTGCAATAAGTAATTGCACAGAAAAAAATGTACCCCATCTAGTGTTAGATTACAGCACTGCACCGCATCATATACAATGTACACTGCATAATCTGCACAGAGATAATTTGTAACTCGCGTAGTGTTGGATAACAGCATTGCATTATTTATAATGTGTTACTACCCTGTTTCCCCGAAAATAAGATATAGTGCATTTTTAGTTATGATGTTCAGAGTCTGGCTGCTTCTGCTGATGTTTGTGATGAAATCACTGCAGGATATTAATACAGGTTGATTCTTTGTTCAACAATAAATGTGAATTCTTGTTCATGGAAGAAAAAGACCTCCCCTAAAAATAAGTCTGAGCTCGTCTATAGGAGCAAAAATTAATATAAGACACTGATTTATTTTCAGGGAAACAGGGTATAATCTGTATTCCACCTAGTGTTAGATTCGAGCACAATACCGCAACATATAAAATGTTGACCTGCATAATCTGTATTTGTACTCCACCTAGTGTTGGATTATAGTTTTGCATCGCGTGTGTTGCACTTCCTAATCTGCACTAATCCAATCTGTATTCCACCGAGTGTCCAGTTAGGGAAACGCACCCTATGATATCTGCAATGCAAAGGTCACTACGCCGATCACTGTTGGATTACAGCATTGTGCAACATCATGGTCGGTAACCGACTGCTGCACTCTCTCACGGGAGGCTTTAGGTGATGTCACAGCTCGCCGCCCCCTGCACAGTTTACAGAGCATCCAAGCCACAAAAGGGGTTTTCTCATCATGCGGAGTCACAATGAGTGTTAGGCGGTGTTCACACAGCTTATTCCCGACGGATTTGTGAGCCGTATTGAGCTCACAAATCCGCCGTGAATAAGGGGCAGGACGGGGGCGGGGCCGGAGCGCGGCGGGGGCGCTGCTCCAGGCCCCATAGACAATGCATTGTTTACGGCGCGTACACGCCGTAAATAATGTGCATGTCAGTTTCTCCCCGCCCGGCGGATTCGCCGAGCTGAGTGGAGCGACGGTAATCCACTGTTCTCTATGAAAGCAGTGGATTACCGTAATGACAGGGGCGGATTGGCGCCGTACTGAAGCGCAAATCCGGCGCGGAGTACGGCGCCAATCCGTGCCCAAATAAGCCGTGTGAACGAGGCCTTACACTCACTCTGTCTCCTTAGGCTGTGAGTGGTTCTGTAGAAGTGATTAGCATATTTAGCTTCTCTTTAAGTAGTGTAGGAGAGTAGTGTGTTTACTTCAGTAAACACAAGGCATTTGATGTGAGGACTGAAAACAATGGCTTATCTGTAATCTTGTTAGAGATTAGTTTGCTCCAGAGCTCAGTCCATGGGGTGACATCACTCTCTTTCTGCTATAATCAGAGTTATGGTCAGGGAACCCTAGAAACCTGGGTGCATGCAGAGCACGTAAAATATCTCTTATTTTATGACTAAAGAAAAATCTATTGACCAGTGTATTTAGAAAAAGTCTTCATTTAACTGTACCTTTATGTCGAAAGCTAATATTTGTTTCAATAAGTGATTTCATAGCGCACCTCGTCCTCCTTTCTGAACAGTGACCTCTGCACAGGTCACAGAGCATTCCCACAACACTTTCCAATAAATTTAATAGGTGATGTCACAGCTCACTTCCTGCTCCTCCTTCCTGCACACTAACATGTGCAGGCCACATAGCATGCCCACTACACTCTACCATAGATGTCAATAGGTGATAAACGCAGCTCCTTCATTCTGCACACTGACCACTGCACAGGTTACAGAGCATGCCCACAACACTTTCCCATAAAAGTCAATAGGTGATTTCACTGCTGATCTCCTCCTCCTCTCAGCACAGGTAACAAAGCATGCCCACAACACTCTCCCATAGAAGTCAATAAGTGTTGTCACTGGTGATCCCTTCCTCTTACTCTCTGCATAGATAACAGAGCATGCCCACAACACTCACCCACAGAAGTCAATAGATGATAATCACAGCTCCTTTTCTCCTTCACTCTGCACACTGACCCCTGCACAGGTAACCAAGCATGCCCACTACACTCTCCCATAGAAGTCAATAGGTGATGTCGCTGCTGATCCTCTCCTCCTCTCTGCACAGGTAACCGAGCATGCCCACATCACTCTCCCATAGAAGTCAATAAGTGTTGTCATTGCTGATTACTTCCTCCTACTCTCTGCATAGATAACTGAGCATGCCCAAAACACTCTCCCATAGAAGTCAATAGGTGTTGTCACTGCTGATCCCCTCCTGCTCCTATTCACTGCACAGGTAACCAAGCATGCCCACAACACTCTCCTATAGAAGTCAATAAGTGTTGTCACTGCTGATCTCCTCCTCTCTGCACAGGTACCGAGCTGCCACAACACTAACCCATAGAAGTCAATAAGTGATGTCACAGCTCGCCATGTGCACAACACTCTCCAATAACCTGCTCCGATATGTCCTATGATCCATGTGGCTCTGAATGCTATTAAACGCCGTCCAGCCTCTGTCTGCCCCCATAATCATGTGCAGAAAATAGACCTGAGCAATGTCCAGTCGCTGCCCTGTTGTGCTGCCTCTGTCGGGAGTCGTCGTGACCCCTGAGCTTCTCACCTCTGTAGAAATCTATAAACAACATCAATTCCTGCGGCGAGAATTAGACGAGAGCAGAGGATTTGTTTCCCCTTTCACCACGATCGACGCTCATTCCTCCACTTGCAGCAGAGCAGGTGGCGGACGCCATCTTGGAACATACTGTAACGTGCGCCTGGAAGGAGTGTTAATTAGATAACAAACCAAAGGTGTTGATTCTGGACTCGTTGGATCTCGTCATCTGATGGAAATAACGAGGATGTTTACATAAACAAGGTGATACTGTTACTATATATAATGTGTTTATGGCAACATTCGGATGTCAATCACCCGCTATCACCGGGGGGGGGGGGGGTGGGGGGGGTGAGCCCGAACCTGCACCCCCAACAATCTGCTCTGCATCAGGCGATAAAGTGGCCACTATGTGCAGGAAGGGGGCAACAGACAGAGGAAGCCTCCGATCCATGATGGTTAACGCTTTGATTGCTGCGTCTGTGACTGCGACATATTCAAGGGGGATTCCCCTGCTCCACCGGGTCACCTTCATTCCCAGTGTCTGATAGAGCCCAGGGAATATCCATACAGTCAGTCCTGGGGACATAGAGGATCTCCTGGACTCTCTGTAGTGTAAACCTGATGTCAGGGCGCGCTGTGTGTTATCCTGGCAGCAGCCTGTGTCATACTGACAGAGTGTAACGTATTACTGTACATGAGCGTAATTTATTACCATACAGGAGTGTTATGTATTAGTATTCAAGAGTGTAATGTATTAGTATTCAAGAGTGTAATGTAATTAGATAATATAAGGAGTGTAATGTATTAATTCAGGAGTGTAATGTATTAGAATCCAGAGTATACAGAGTGTAATGGAATTAGTATACAGGAGTGTAATGTATTAGTATTCAGAGTGTAATGTATTAGCATGCAAGAGTATACAGGAGTGTAAAGGAAGTATACAGAGTGTAATTATTAATTAAGTATCAGAGTTTAATGTATTACAATACGGGAGTGTAAAATGGATTAGAATACAGGGGGGTACGGAGGTTTGTTTTATGACGGGAGGAAATGGTTTGTTTTTACAATTACAGGAGTGTAAGGATTAGTATAAGAGTGTAAGGGATTAGTATCGGAGTGTAAGGATTAGTAAAGGAGTGTAGGGATTAGAACCAGGAGGGTAAGAAGATAATTTAACAGGATTTAATGGATTTAACGGGGAGTGAAATGGGGGAAATGCTTGGGGGGTAAAGGGAGTGAAGATTAAAAATTTTTTGTTTTTAAATGAAAAAAAGGAGTGAAAATTATTGTAGGGCGGGGGGGTTAATAATTAGAAAGGGGAAATTTAAAACGGGGAGGCCGGGGGTGAAAAGATTATATAACAGGGGGGGAAGGGGAGAAATAAGATAAGCGGAAAGGGGTTAAAAAGGTTATAACAGGGAGGAAGAAAAAAGGAGTGTAAGGGTTTAAAACAGGTTTTACAGATGTAAATGGTTTAGTTACGGATTTCGTAAAATGGATAATCGGAGGAATTTAAAAGCTCAGGAGAACAGGAGTGTAATGGATTAAAGGAAAAAAACAGGGGTATACAGGATGTAGTGATTAAAAAAGGGTAAGGGATTAGCATACAGGAGTGTAATGGATTAGAAAATAGAGGTAATGTATTAGATACGGGAGGTACAGGATGTAATGGTTTTAGTATCAGGGTAACACAGTGAAATGTATTAGAACGGGGGATACGGGAGGGTAATGGATTAGTTACAGGATGAAAGGGTTTTAGTATACGGAGTGTAATGTTAGCATACAGGAGTAACAGGAGCGTGCAAATACTTAAAAGGAAAAAAGTTAAAAATATTTACCCCTTAAATGGGATTTTTATTTTAAAGTAAAAAAAAAAAAAATTGAAAATAAGATAAAAGAAAATATTTACTTAAAAATATTGTGCATAAATACACACAAAAAAGCCCCATGATCGTAGTAAACCTGAAGAGTTACTCTAACAGTTTTTGTGGAAATGTGAATGGTATAAACAATTATTTAAAAAAAAAAAGAGAAATATGTTTTTTTTTTTTCACCTCCCCGTTTTTTTTTACTTAAAGAAGGTGTAATTTTGAGTAACTAAAATACCCCCAACAAAAAAACAAGCCCTCATTTCCCTTCACTGAAAAAAATCAAAATTCAACGTTAAACGCGGGGAGGCAAAAAAAAAAAAATGTAGCTGCTCCTTAGGCCCATCCAGGCCCGGGTGCTGGGGGGGCTCCTATATAATTTATACATGCCATGAAAACACTGGGCCCCAAAAATTGTTTTTTTTAGTTTCTTTGGGGTTGCTTTTTCCCCCCAAAATTGGAGTAAAAAGTGGCCAAAAAAGTCCAGCGATCTAAAAATGCCCCAAATAAAATAGTCTCCAAAAACATTGATCGCACTGACCCCACAGGTAAGATGACCCCATTTATCCCGCCCTCCAAAAAGATGGCACATTTTTTTTTTTCCCACCTTACCTATTTTGGGGGGGTCGCCGGGGGGTCAGGTCACACCAGGTTTCATTTTTTTCCACAGAAGGGCCAATTTGCCCTATTTCCCTAGGGGGCCCGTGCAACCGTTTTAACACATTATGGGCCCGGGGCAGAACCTGCAGTGGCCCTCCCCCAAATACGGGAATCACACTAGGTCTGCCTCTACCCACCAAGACCCCCTATTATCACCCCCACTTATGTCGGGACTGGCCACCTGAGCCACAAGACTATTGGCAGGGCAGGACCCTTTTGGGCTTCCTTCTCCATCACCATGCATGTCCCAAAAACACACAAACAGTTAAATAAGCAAACCCAACCAAGGGATCCATGGTTTGTTTTTTTTGGGACTACAGAGCCACCAGGGCCCCTATACTTGGGGGGCCCCCGGGCAACTGCCTAGTGTGCCCAAGGGAAAAGATGGCCCTGGTCTGTGTCCCGCCCCTGGCACACCTCCTGCCCCCTATCCACAGCCCCTCCCCCTTGACATCTTTCTCCTCCTCTTTTCTTTATGAATATTTTTTTGGACTTTTCCCCTTTTTCATCGTTCTTTTCACATGAAGCAGATGCTGGATTTGTCCTGTGATTTTTTTTTTTGGTATTTTTGACATCTAACAAACCATCCATCTGAGCTGTAACGAGTCGGCTCTAATTGCGCGCGGGTCCGCAGTGGTCGCCTGTCACCCTCCTCGCTGACGTCCTCCTGCGCTCACCCATGGAGCGTCTAATCCCGCTCCTCAGGCACTCAGTGGTTTTCGGGATTCGCCTGATGGATGCATCACCCTCTGGTGACATTGAAGACGCCATTGAAGCGTTAATCGCTGTAATGAGGATCATCTCAGAACTATTGAAAGCTTTCTTACATTTGGGTCTGGGAGACGGGCGCGAGCTGAGGCTGGGGGGAGGGTGACGGGTTTTGGGGGTGCAGCCAGGATCCTGGGAAACTTCCTGAAGTGCATATTAATGTTTAGGGAATGTTCACATGCTGGGATCACGTCGCAGTTGTTCCATGAAAGCATCATTTTTTGCAAGGTTACAGCATAATGGCGACAGGATAAAAGTGGCGATAGAGCACCTTGTGAATAAACTGTACCGAGATCCTCCAGAAGGGTGTCAATATTGGGTTTGTGCTATCTATCATACATGAAAAAACTTTGAGACTCTCGGTTCACATATCATGATCAGAACATTTTTTAAGGCTGCCCACGACTTCAACGTGGTCTCAAATCGGGCAGTCCTATCCTATCTCTACCCCTAAATCGGGCCAATCAGGCCTCTCACTGGGTCACCGACCTCCATTATTCAGAGAGAAAAAATAAAAAACACCCAACCTGCAAAGCTGCCCTTCTTATGACAACCTGTGAGAGTGGGGGGGGACAGAAACCCCAAATGGAAGCACCCCTTCCTTTCCATATGGGTTTAAAAATCAATGTACACCAAGTATAACGTAGTTTTTGCACACAAAAACATTTCTGAAAAAAGTATGCAAACCTGGGGTGCCACGGGGCAGGGTTTGCGGCACACATGTAATTAAAACATGTACACACACAGACCGCCACCAGCGGCACATTTTCTGCAAAAAGGGCAATCACTACGGTCGAAATCCCTAAAGAAGCATTTATGCTATCTATCATACATAAAAAAAAACTTTGAGACTCTCGGTTCACATATCATGATCAAAACATGTTTAAAGCTGCCCAGGGAACTTCAACGTGGTCTCAAATCGGGCAGTCCTATCCTATCTTTACCTCTCAATCGGGCCAATCAGGCCTCTCACTGGTCACCGACCTCCATTATTCAGAGAGAAAAAATAAAAAACACCCAACCTGCAAGCTGCCCTTCTTATGTACAGCCTGTGAGAGTGGCGGGACAGAACCCAAAATGGAAGCACCCTTCCTTTCCATATAGGTTAAAATCAATGTACACCAAGTAAACGTATGTTTCTGCACACAAAAAACATTTCTGAAAAACGTATGCAAACCTGGGTGCCACTGGCAGGGCTGCGGCACACATGTAATTATACATGTACACACACAGACCGCCACCAGCGGCACATTCTGCAAAAAGGGCAATACACTACGTCGAAATCCCTAAAGAAGCTTTTTATGCTATCTATCATACATGAAAAACTTTGAGACTCTCGGTTCACATATCATGATCAGAACATGTTTAAGCTGCCCACGACTTTCAACGTGGTCTCAAATCGGGCATTTCCTATCCATCTTTACCACTCAATCGCCCCAATCAGGCCCCTCACGGGGTCACCGACCCCCATTATTCAGAGTGAGAAAAAAAAAAAAAAAAAACACACCCAACCTGCAAAGCTGCCCTTCTTATGACAGCCTGTGAGAGTGGGCGGGGACAGAAACCCAAAAATGGAAGCACCCCTTCCTTTCCATATAGTTAAAAAATCAATGTACACCAAGTATAACGTAGTTTCTGCACACAAAACATTTCTGAAAAAACGTATGCAAACCTGGGTGCCACTGGCAGGGCTGCGGCACACATGTTAATTATACATGTCACACACACAGACCGCCACCAGCGGCACATTTTCTGCAAAAAGGGCAATACATCTACGTCGAAATCCCTAAAGAAGCATTTATGCTATCTATCATACATGAAAAAATACTTTTGAGACTCTCGGGTTCACATATCATATACAGAACATGTTTAAGCTGCCCACGACTGGGCAGCTTAAAACATGATTCTGATCAGATATGTGAATCCGAGAGTCTCAAAGTTTTTTCAAATATTGGGTTTGTGACCCTTAAAGTAGGACCCGTGACATCTCCAGACCTGTGTGTTAGTAAATCACTGTGTTCCTCATTTATTCCTCCTGGAAATGTATTTCTGAATCTGTCAGCTGGGTGTTACCAAATTGGGAGGCGTCCCTGCACAGTCTTACATTGTCCAATCAGAGATGACAGACAGTGTGTGCAGGAATGGTCACACCCAGCTGACAGATTCAGTAATACATTTCCAGGAGGAATAAAAGAGGAACAGCACGGCACAGAGATATAAGAGAAGCTGTTGGACATTGTTTAATCAGTGTGTAGGGACACGCCCCTTTGAAAACTAGAATGAGAAACACCCATCTGTCAGATTCAGTAATACGTTTCTAGGAGGAATAACAGAGGAACAGCAAAACATAGAGTTATAAGAGAAGAGGCTCCAGGATTGTTACTTCACAGGGAACACAAGGACTTACTGACACAGAGTGGTCAGGAGAGGTCACAGGTCTGACATTGTCCCACCAGAGCTGACACAGGGACACACCACTATGAAAACTTGCTTCAGTTTATCACCATTTCTTGCTATCTCTGCTTGCTGTCACTAAATGGAAGCACACAGCCAAAATGCTACAAATCCTTACATACCTGCCATTGAGACTTTACCACCTATGTACTAAATGAACCCAATCCTCTCCGTCCTGATCATTTTCTACAATGTATTAGTCCAGCCCAGGCTGTTTATTGCATAGTGCATCTCAGACTGAATTCAACTGTAACAAACCCTCAGCTGTAAGAGGAATTAGGTCAGGATAAATATTTCAATGCGCTGACAGCTAGCAGAGATATTAAACCGGGTGAGGAACCGAAAGGTAAAACTTTTTAGAAAGCTGCAAAACCTTTCATTAAGTCTAATAAGTCTGTAAGTAAATCCTTGATCTAACAATTCTGGAGCATCTTCTCTTATATCCTATATAGGTTCCTCTGTTGTTACTCCTGGAAATGTATCACTGAATGTGTCAGATGGGTGTTACAACTGAGGTCCAATCAGTGCTGACAGTCACTGTGTGCAGGGACACGCCCTTTGAAAACTGGAATGGTAACACCCCTCTGACAGATTCAGTGATACATTTCCAGGAGGAATAACAGAGGAACAGCACAACACAGAGATATAATAGGAGAGGCTCCAGGATTGTTATTTCACAGGGAAGCCAAGGATTTACTGACACAGAGCGGTCAGGAGGGGTCACAGGTCATCTGTAAGATGATCGGTAGGTATCAGTCTTTACATGTGCCCACACCTGATTGATTCGTCATGTCTGCTCTATATACCGGTACCATGCTAAGACACTAATGATTGTCTAAATGGATACAATGTAACAAACACCTACTGTAATTGGGACTATACAGGGTTTCAGCTTCTGGATACAAACCAGAATGTTTCTATTCATTGACATCAAGCAGAGATCTGCAGCAAGTCCAGATAATAACCCTAAGATCGTCAGATAATCAGGGTGTTATTATCTGCAGTCGCTACAGATCTCCGCCTGTTGTCAATGAATGGGAACAATCCTCTTGAAGCCAGATGCTAAAATCTTTTAGTCCTAATGCTTTTCCAAGCTGAGTGTTTGTTACATTGTATCCAGTTTACACAATCCTAAAATACTCAGCTGGGAAAAGTATTAGGACTACACAGGACTGTAGCCTCTGGGTGTAAACAGGAATGTTCCCATTCACTGACAACAAGCAGAGATTTGCAGATAATAACACAAGCCATGCAAGATCATCAGATTATCGGGGGTATCCTGCTGAGTGCAGGTTAAATGTATCACTGAGGATTGTCTAGACTGGATATAATGTAACAAACGCACAGTTGGCAGAAGTATTAGGAGTAAATAGGGTTTAAAGGGGTTGTCTCGTGACAGCAGTTGACAATGTTTTCTGCTGGTTGCCAAGCAGAGCTTGTGAAATGGAGGGGGGTGTTTCTCCTCCCAGCAGGGAGTATCTTCTCACTCTGCAGACACGCCCCAAAAGTGTGCACTTGAAGATTCATTCTGTGTGAGCAGGGGGAAGGGAGAGGTTCTCAGCTGTCATTGGAATCACTGGAAGTGAAAAGCTAAGTGTAACTCCATAGTGTATATCTACATTTCTTGATCTCTCTACGTACTTTGTAACTAGAATGGGCATTTGATATTCAGGACTCTGGGAAAGATGGATGATTTTTTTTTCTCTGTCTCTCACACAGTGATATATCCTGCAGATTATTACACCTCTGACCTCTACAGACCTGAAGAACAAAACGATATGCTTTATCTGTTTGTGTTTACATGGGACTCCACATCTGTCTCACAAGTGGTCTCACAAAAGCTTTTACGTGGTACTGCACAAGATTTACGTGGGTCTGCCGATGTATGACTGCACCTTCTTACATAGGACTGCTGTTTTCCGTTTTATGTGGGTCTGCCGATTTCAGACGGCACCTCTTACATGGGACTGCTGTGTTTTCCATTTTATGTGGGTCTGCCGATGTAAGACTGCACATCTTACATGGGACTGCTGTGTTTTCTGTTTTATGTGGGACTGCACATGAGATTTACGTGGATAACGCTCTCTAGCTTTCTCTCTCTCTTTTGTGCTCTCTGTCCCCCTGTGCGTTCCCATCCGCGACCTGGGTGGGACAAAACCCTCAGCCAACAGCCAGTAATTCTTTAGCTGGTTGTTACTCGACCTGGGCTCAAACACCATTGCTAAGCACAAGTAAAGCCGCCCGTTCTCTTAAGCCATAGCAGTTTGCCAAGGACGGACGTGCTTAGATTTTTGGTCCCCCTCATTTTAAACTATGATCTTCATAGTGAGACAACCCCTTTAAGCCTCTGGATGTAAACAGCAGTGTTCCCATTCACTGACAGCAAGCAGAGATCTTTAAAAAATCTGAAAGAACATTGGGTAAATGAGCTGCATAAATCTGCGGCACGATTATATTAAAAAGTTGTTGCCCTTTCTATGCTAATGATGTGCTGCGCCCCTTTCCGCTCCGGTGTGACAGGGTGCGGAGCTGGCATTCGGCGGCGCTGTGCAGATGGTGGGACTCCATGACGCCGGGTTATTTCTCCATATAAATAAGGTTGTAAGGATAATAGATAATAAAGATAAAAGTGACATAAAGCGTTTATGACGCTCGGGGAACGTAAATGGCGTCTGTCACGCTGGGATTGGCCCGCAGATGTTCTCTGTGTGCCAACGGTGAAGCTTCAGTCGTCCTAGTGGGCAGTGCTCCCAGCGACACCCCCCCCCCTCCCAGGATGAGCCTTGGAGTTGTCCTCTTTGACAAGATACTGAAAAATATTGGGGGATACCATTACAGCTCCCACCAAAGAGGTCACTCAGCTTTCCAAGATTCCTGAACGGCAGATTACTGTAGACTTGTTATATAGTAATGCTTCCCGTGAGGTCAGAAAGTTGGATAAAAGCAGTAATGGCCACCAGGTTTGTAAGGAGTAATTTACAGCCAGAGCATCTGGGACCCCGCGCCCATTACCAGTTCCTATCTTGCACCATAACAGTGGCCCCTGTTTATATCAAATTTGAGTAGAGCCCCTGACAGGGGTGCTGCCAATACTGCCCCAATGGCAGCAGCCACCCCACCCCAGCCTTCTGAAAGGCAGTCAGTTTATACCATCAACATCCCTTATCTATTTATTTCCCAAATTCAGGGTCGGAAAAGCTGAGTGAAAACCCAGGGGAGCCTAAGGCACACCCCCCAAAATCGTCCTTTCGGATGGAAAATCAACTTCTCAAAAATGATATTTCTTACTTTATGTTATTTTGGGCCCAGATGGGAAATTTACTATTCGGGGCCCGGAAAAGCTGGGGATACCTGGTGGGAGCATGAAGAAACCGTCACTCACTTTGAAACCCCCTTCAATGTTAGTCAAAGGGGTTTTACTTTTCGGGAGTCGGGGAACAGCGTGTGACATCTCCTGTGCTTGATTTAACAGCAGGGGCCGTCCCCCTTTCCAGCCTCTTAGTGGAAAAATTTTCTACTTTCTTAATATTTCATAATGGGTTACCAGCAGAATTTTTGAAAAAGCAAGTTATAAAACCTGTGGGTTTGCAATAATGGCAGCAGTCACACCCAGTTTCCCCAGCCTCCTAAATGACAATTTCAACAATGTAACATTTTTTTTTTCTTGCTTTAAAATGTCCCCCCCCAATTTTAGAAGCATGCATTCGGGAGTCTGAAAAGCATAAATTTTGGGGACTCAGATGGCATAACCCAACTTTCCAGCCTCCTAATAAAAATAAACTTAACAGGGTAATAATCCCTTTTGTTTTATTCTATGGGTTTCATGCGCTGGAAAGCCAGCAAAAAACCCGTGGGAGCAGTATTAGCAGCCAAACCCAGCTTTCCACCCTCCTGAATGCAAAAATCGTATATAATTTATATTTCCTTTGCACTTAAATCAAGAAAATTTTGTACCTTTCGGGATCGAAAAGCTAGTGACATCCTCTGGGAGCCAAACAGCCGCAGCCATCCCCCAAATTTTTCCCAACTTTTGATAAAAATCTCTTATACACGTAATATACCCTTGGTTTATTCTATTGGATCTACCATTCGGAGTATGGAAACCGAGTTATAACCCGTAAGGCAAAATTTAGCCAAACCCATTTTCCCAGCCCCCTGAATGGAAAATAATCGTATACAATTTTAATATTCCTTGTGTTTAACAAAAATTTACCTTTCAGGGTCGGAAAAGCTGAGTTAAGTCCCCAAGGAGCAAAAAGACAAAAACATCATCCAGCTTTCCAGGCTCCTGAATGACAAATAATCTTACACTTTGTAACATATTTATTAATGTAATGTTACTGGGACAATTAGGAAGCATTGCATTCGGGAAAGACTGAAAAGGGAGTGAAGTCTTCTATGGGAGCTCTAAGGGCACGCTATCACCCAGCTTTCCGGGCTCCTGAAGGGTAATTCATCTCATATAATTTTTATACACCTTGTTTTTATCCTACGGTTTAAAAGGAGATTTCATGTTCAGAGCGGAAAAGCGATGCCGCCTCGTGGGGAGTAATGACTCATATGGATAGTTCACCATTTTTTTTTTCGGATCAAGAAATGACTGAATACTTGTTACATCCAGGACTCCTGTTTATGGGGCGTTAGTGTCATCAGAAAGCAAAGTTTTTTTTATCCCCCAAGGCTGAAATTAACCCCTGTCGCGATTACCCCTTTACCCCACAGGGGTACTGGGAAGAGCCAGGATACCATCAGAATTAGACCTTCTAATGGGATAGCCCATTGCTGGGGCAGCTATGAGCCTATGTTTTAGGATGGTAAGGAGCCAATATCCATGGACCTTCCCATCCTGATAGTTTCCACCTACAGTTGCTGGCTTTACCTTGGCTGATTTAAAAAAAAAAAATGTGGGGGCTGCATGTATAAAACCTACATGGGCGTCCCTCCATTTTTCAGAACCATTCTGGGAAAAACTGGCAACTGCAGGCTGAAATTTGTGGTGAAACAGGGGCGGGAACCCCCTGTGTGAAAGCAAACGCCCCCTACAAAACGGCCAATAATTTTTAAGGGGAAAAAGGGCCCTGGAAGAGCGATTTCAAACAGATATGGAAATTGTAGAATTACCCCCTTCATACCCCCCCTTTTCCCATCCAATACCTTTCCGCCTGAGGCCCCTCCCAAAATTTTGCCTTTTGCCCATAAATCACCCTTTTCTGGTTGGCCCCCATCCATTTACCTTTCTGCACTTTTGGCCCCACCAAACACCTCTCTGCACTTTTGGCCCATCCAACACCTTCTGCACTTTTGGGCCCCTCCAATCCCCCTTGCACTGTTGCCCCCATCAACCCTTCCTTACTTTTGGGCCCCCTCCACACCTTTTTGCACTTTTTGGGCCCCTCCAATCCCTTTTCTGCACTTTGGGGCCCCTCCAACACCTTTCTGCACTTTTGGCTCCATCCAATCACCCCTTCTGCACTTTTTTCCCATCCAATCACCTTCGCATTTTTGCCCACCATCACATTCTTCATTTTGGCCCACCAATACCTTTCTGCATTTTGGCTCCATCCAATCACCTTTCTGCACTTTTGGCCCACCAAACCCTTTCTGCACTTTGGCCCCATCCAAACACCTTTTTTCACTTTGGCCCACCAACACCTTTTTGCACGTTGGCCCCACCCCCTCACCTTTCTGCACTTTTGGCCCATCCAATCACCTTTCTGCACTTTTTGGCACCCTCCAACACCTTCTGCACTTTTGGCCCTCCAATCACCTTCTACTGTTGGCCCCATCCAATCACCTTTTTGCACTGTTGGCCCACCAATCACCTTTCTCACTTTTGCCCACCAATCACCTTTTTGCACTTTTGGCCCATCCAATCACCCTTTCTGCACTTTGGGCGGGCCCTCCAAACACTTTCTTCACTTTTTGGGGCCCCTCCAATCACCTTTTTCACTTTTGGCCCATCCCCACCTTTCTGCCTTTTGGCCCCTCCAATCACCTTTCTGCACTTTTGGCTCCACCAATCACCTTCTGCACTTTTTGGCCCATCCAATCACCTTCGCACTTTTGGGGCCTCAATCACCCCCCTGCACTTTTTGGCCCCCTCCAATCACCTTCGGGACTTGGGCCCCTCCAATCACCTTTCTGCACTTTGGCCCCCCTCAATCACCTTTCTGCACTGTTGGCCCCATCCAATCACCCTTTTTGCACTTTGGCCCATCCCCAAACACCTTCTGCACTTTTGGGCCCCTCCAATCCTTTCTGCACTTTTTGGGCCCCTCCAATCCCCTTTCGCACTTTTGGGGCCCCCAAACACCTTCTGCACTGTTGGCCCCATCCAACACCTTTTTTTGCACTTTTGGGCCCACCAATCACCTTCGCACTTTTTGCCCCATCCAACACCTCCCCGCAGTGGCCCCACCAAACACCCTTTCTGCACTTTTGGCCCCCTCAAAACACCTTCTGCCTTTGGCCCCCTCCATCACCTTTCTGCACTTTTGGCGCCCTCCAATCACCTTCTGCACTTTTGGGGCCCCCAATCACTTTCTTTACTTTTTTGGCCCATCCAATCACCTTTTTGCACTTTTTTTGGTCATCCAATCACCTTTTCTGCACTTTGGCCCCATCCAATCACCTTTCTGCACTTTTGGGTCCAACCAATCACCTTTTTGCACTTTTTTTGGCCCATCCAATCACCTTTCTGCACTTTTGCCCATCCAACACCTTTTTCCTTTTGGCCCATCCAACACCTTCTGCACTGTTGGCCCATCCAACACCTTTTGCACTTTTGGCGCCACCACACCTTCTGCACTTTGGCCCCACCAATCACCTTCTGCACTTTGGCCCCCACCAATCCCTTTGCACTTTTTTTGGGCCCTCCAATACCTTTCTCACTTTTGTTCCCCTCCAATCACCTTTTTCACTTTTTGGGGCCATCCAATCACTTTCTTCACTTTGGCCCATCCCAACACCTTTCTGCACTTTTGGGGCCATCCAACACCTTTCTGCACTTTTTTGGGCCCCTCCAATCACCTTTCTGCACTTTTGGGGCTATCCCAAACACCCCTGCACTTTTTGCCCCATCCAATCACCTTTTTGCACTTTTGGCCCATCCAATCACCTTCTGCCTTTTGGCCCCATCCAATCACCTTCTGCCTTTGGGCCCCCTCCAATCACCTTTCCTGCCTTTTGGCCCCATCCAATCACATTTCTGCACTTTTGGCCCCATCCAATCACCCCCTTTGCACTTTTGTCCCCTCCAAACACCTTCTGCCTTTTGGTTCCATCCAATCCCCTTTCTGCACTTTTGGCTCCATCCAATCCCCTTCCTGCACTTTTGGCCCCATCCCCTCCCCTTTCTGCACTATTGGCCCCATCCAATCACCTTTTTGCACTTTTTGCCCCACCAATCACCTTTCGCACTTTTTGGCCCCCATTTACTTTGACTTTTTGGCCCATCCTCACCTTTCTGCACTTTTGGCCATCCAAAACACCTTTTTTTGCACTTTTGGGCCCCTCCAATCACCTTTCTGCACTTTTGGCCCATCCAATCACCCTGCACTGTTGGATTTTTTGTTTTTTTTTTTTTTTTTTTTTTTTTTTGGAATTTTTTTTTTTTTTTTTTTTTGTTTTTTTTTGGCTCCATCCAAACAAAACCTTTTGCCTGTTGGCCCGCATCCATACCTTTTGCACTTTTTTTTTCCACCCCTCCCCCTTCTGACTGTGGCCCCGTCCCAAAACCTTTTTCCTTTTTGGGGGGCCATAAATTTTTTCTGCACTTTTCCCACCAAACTTTTTGACTTTTTGGGCCCATCCCCAATCATTCTGCACTTTTTTGTTTCCACCAAAATCATTTTTTTTCCTTTTGGGGCCCCCCAATTTATTTCGCTCCTTTTTCCCAAACCCTTTTAACTTTTTTGGCCTCCACCAAAAACCTTTCTGCCCTTTTGGGGGCCCCTCACCCTTTCACTTTTGTCGCCATAATAAATTTTTCTGATTTTTTCCTTCATTTCACCTTTTTCACTTTTCGCCATCCAAAAACCCCTTTCCTTTACTTTTGGGATCCAACACCTTTTTCACTTTTGGGGGGGTCCACCAATCACTTTTGCCCTTTGACCATAATACCCCTGCACTTTTTGGCTCCTCCCAAAACCTTTTTTGCACTTTGGGCCCCATCCAATAATTTTGGGCCCTTTTCCCCATAACACCTCCCTTGACAAGGCCCCCTCCAATCCCTTTTTATTGGATAATCACCCTTTGTGTTTTCCCACCCCCTCCCTTTCCCCGGATTTTGGTGGCCAAAAATACCTTTCTGCACTTTTGGCGCCACCAACACCTCTCTGCACCCGGGGGGCCCCATCCAATCACCTTTGCATTTTGGTGGGCCCTCCAAAATTTTTTACCTGGGGTTGGCCCCATCCAATAAACCTTTGCCTTTTGGGGCATCCCAAAACCCTTTCTGCACTTTTGGCTCCCCCTCCATAAATTTTCCCTGCACTTTTTCGCCATCCAATCACCTTTCTGCCTTTTGGCGGCCCCATCCAATCACCTTCCCCGCACTTTTGGGGGAAATCACCTTTTTTTGCACTTTTTTCCATAATCCCTTTTCCCTGCAAATTTGGGGCCCAAATCCATCAATTTTTGATTTTGGCTCCATCCAATACATTTTTCTTCATTTTGGCGATCCAATTTCACCTTTTGCATTTGGGGGGCACCCAAAACCCTTTTTGCACGGGATGAGGAACGGGGAGGTCCTAACGGGCGACCTTTTCCCAAAGGGTCAGGCTGAGGTTTGTAGGTCTTGATGTTCTGTCTCAAATATTAAAACTGAGGGTGAAACCACCAAAAAGGGACAGAGGTTGTCACAGCCCCGCCCACTGCCGTCCTTATAATAACCAGATTGGAAGTCTTGGGTAACGAATCAGGATGGACGTGGATGGCTGCAACCTGTTGTGGACAATCCCTCAGTTCTTCATAAATTTGCTGCAATGTTTTCACATGAGAAGACTTACGATGGCCAAATACGTAATGACATCAATGCTGAGCCGGGTGATTGGGTCAGGACCAGGCGACCGTCTAATGTCTATGGGGTCTCCTGACGCTCCCCTGACAGCAGATATTGGGGCAGAGAAGGATCAGGCTCTTAGATTTTAATATGCCCAATTCTTTTATTCTCAAGAAAGATAAGCCGCTGCCAGAGGGGGCTGGAGGGTGACAAAGAAGAGCAGAAATAGACAAAGGAGTGTGGAAGAGGACAGAGGAGGCTGGAAGGGGTGAGCGGAGTCCAGAGGGGTCGGAAGGGGTGAGCGGATCCAGGGGGGTCTGAAGGGTGACGGATCCGAGGGTCGGGAAAGGGGGTGAGCAAAATCCAGAGGGCCCCGGGAAAGGGGGTGAGGGGGAGTCCAGAGTTTCTGGAAAGGGTGGCAAGTCCAGAGGGTCCGGGAAAGGGGGTAGGGGATCCAAGGGGTCTGGAGAAGGGACACAGAGGAGTCCAGAGGGGTCTGGAAGGGGTGAGGGGGAGTCCCAAGGGGTCTGGAGGGGGGACAAAAGGGGATCCGGGGGGTTCTGGAGGGGGGACACAGAGGAGTCCGGGGGGCCCTGGGAAGGACACAGAGGAGCCCAGGGGGGTTCGGAGAAGGACCAGAGAGTCCGGGGGGTCTGGAGGATGGGGACAGGGGGGTCAGAGGGGTCTGGAGGATGGGGACAGAGGGGTCCAGAGGATGGGGACAGAGGGGTCTGGTCTAGAGAAGGGACACAGAGGGGTCTGGTCTAGAGAAGGGACACAGAGGGGTCCAGAGGGGTCTGGAGAAGGGACACAGAGGGGTCCAGAGGGGTCTGGAGAAGGAACACTGAGGGGGCTGGAGAAGGGACACTGAGGGGTCTGGCAGCAGCTTAATTCCTTCTCCACATTCAGGACACAGATATGTTCAGCTGAGCTGAGTGTGTATGATGAGGTTGGAAGGAATAGCTGAGCTGACCGCTGTCTGTGTACCACCGGCTTCACACTTGCTCTCGCTCATTGGCCAGTCTTTTGCACCCTTTCCCTCTACATCATTTTATTTTCCCTTCTCTGTCTTACCTTTAACACATTTTTTTTATACTCCAGTCCCACCCAAAGCTGCATCCACCTGGTTTCTTGACCCCAGACCACAGTGCATCGTGGGAGCTTCGGTGACACATAGGGCTGAGCTGTCTGGTCACATGACTGGGAGATGTCCCTCCCTCGCAGCAATTTGTTATTGGCAGCCAGCATCATTGTGAATGCAGCTTTGGAGGTGACTGGAGTAGACAAGCTGTAAGGTCCATGTTAGTGAATGGATCGGTGCAGTGGTTGTAGTTGTCGGGGGCCATGTTCCGCCGCAGTGAATCCCCCCCAAGACGTCTGATTTGTTTTGTTCCTTTTCATCCTTCCCGGGAAGAAGCAGAAGCCGCCACCTCGTGTATTTTTTTCGCCGTCGCCTCCTGTTTTCTTACTGAACCAACAAGAGAAACATTTATTCTGTCTCTGCTCCCACAGCCGCCTCCGTAATCCCTGCGGCCGGCGCAGACAGATAATTAAAAATGCAATCTGCAGCGGGGACCTCGCGACGAAGGCGATGCAAGCGACGCCGGCTTTATTCCCACAATGCCCTGCGCCTCACCACGCTCTATGGTGGCTCCATTGAACCAAGAGAATAAGAGAAAATTGAAAGCTTTTGTACGCCGCCAGCATATCATTACCGGCCGCGCGGATCCTTTGTGCCTTGGAAAACTCCACAGAAAAAATGTATTCAGATCCTCCGGAGACGGAAGAAGCCGCTTCCTGTGGAAAATTTCAATAATCTGGATCTAAATATGCGAGTCCCTCCTAATCGGCCGCGGCGTGTAATGTGCAGAGAAGAACACAACGACCGGCGGACGGAAGCACCAGAACAATCCCTTTCTTATACAGAGCGGGGAACAGTAGGGAATGACGACAGCGCTTGGATTGTATGCGAAGCACGAAACGCGTGTGTGGTGACGGCCGGCACGGGGAACGACGCGGCAGCAGGTGTGCTCCATGAGGCCTGGCGGGGCTGCAGGGAGGTCCAAGGAGCGAAGACCAGGACCGCCATCTTGTATCGCTGTGCTCGGATGCTGCAGTTGGGTTAGTCATCGGTTGGGTTAGTTATGCAGCGACCTGGGAATAAATTTTTTTTTTGCATGTAAAAAAAAATTCTTCCTTGGAACATCAGCAGCGGCGGCGGAGGAACCTGGAAGACGCTTCTCTCCATCGCTACAGCAGGCGGCAAGCAGTGTGTAAAGAAAAAACCATCAAGTTGTAGTGACCAGTGGGAACTAGCAGAGGCCGGTGACCGAGTAAAATAACAGAGGCCGGGGGACCGGCGTAACTAACAGAGGCCGGTGACCGGCGTAACTAACAGAGACTGGTGACCGGAGCAACTAGCAGAGTCTGGTGACCGGCGTAACTAACAGAGACTGGTGACCGGCGTAACTAACAGAGACTGGTGACCGGCGTAACTAACAGAGACTGGTGACCGGAGTAACTAACAGAGACTGGTGACCGGAGCAACTAACAGAGGCCGGTGACCGGCGTAACTAGCAGAGGCTGGTGACCGGCGTAACTAACAGAGGCTGGTGACCGGCGTAACTAACAGAGGCAGGTGACCGGCGTAACTAACAGAGGCTGGTGACCGGCGTAACTAACAGAGGCTGGTGACCGGCGTAACTAACAGAGGCCGGTGACCGGAGCAACAAGCAGAGGCCGGTGACCGGAGGAACTAACAGAGGCAGGTGACCGGAGTAACTAACAGAGGCCGGTGACCGGAGTAATAACAGAGACTGGTGACCGGAGTAACTAGCAGAGGGGCCGTGACCGGGGGTAACTAACAAGGCTGGGACCGCGTAACTAGCAGAGGCCGGTGACCGGCGTAACTAGCAGAGGCCGGTGACCGGTGTAACTAGCAAAGACGGTACCGGGTAACTAAAAAGGGAGGTAACCGCGTAAAATACAAGGCAGTGACCGGCGTAACTAGCAAGGCTGGGGGCCCGGCTAACTCAAGGGGTGCCGGAGTAACTAACAGAGGCCGGGGTGACCGGAGAACTACAGGGGCCCGGGTGCCCGGAGTAACTAACAGAGGCCGGTGACCGGGTACCTAAAGGACTGGTGCCGAGCAATTGCGGGGCGGGTGACCGGGTAACTAACAGAGATGGTGCCCGGGCGAATAACAAGACTGGTGCCGCGTAAAAACAGAGAGGGTGCCCGGAGCAACTAACAGAGGGGGTGACCGGCAACTGCAGAGGTGTCCGGGCGTAAACAGGCTGGTGACCGGCGTAACACAGGGCGGTGAGGGCGTAATAACAGGGCTGGTGACCGGCGTAACAAAAGGGGCCCGGGTACCGGCGAAACTAACAGGGGGCCTGACCGGGTAACTAACAAGGGGCCGGTGACCGGCCGTAACAAACAGGACTGGTGCCCGGATTAACAAAACAAGGGGGTGCCCGGAGCAATAAAGAGACTGTGCCCGGGGAGCAACAAACAGAGACGGGGTGACCGGCTAACTAAAGAGGCGGGGTACCGGTGTAACAAACAGAGACTGGGACCGGCGTAACAGAAAGGGGCGGTTACCGGTTAACTAACAGAGAGGTGCCCCGGGAGTAAAAAACAGAGACTGGGGGCCCGGGAGCAACAAACAGGGGCCCGGTAAACCGGGAACCTAACAGAGGTGGTGCCCGGGCGAACAAAACAAAGGGCTGGTGACCGGCGCAACTAAAGGACTGGTGCCCCGGCTAACTAACAGAGACTGGTGCCCGGCGTAACTAAAGAGACTGGGACCGCGAACTAAAGAGACTGGTGCCCGGACAACTAAAAGAGACTGGTGACCGGGCAACAAAAACAGAGGGGGTGACCGAGCAACAACAGAGGGGGTGACCGGTAACAAAAGAGACTGGTGCCCCGCGAACTAAAAAGGGATGGTGCCCGGGCGAAAACAAACAGAGACAGGGGGCCGGGGCGAAAACTAACAGAGGCTGGGCCCGGGGAGAATAACAGAGACTGGTGACCGGCGTAACTAACAGAGACTGGTGACCGGAGTAACGAACAGAGGCCCGTGCCCGGGATAACCAACAGGGGCCCCGGTGACCGGAGTAACTAACAGAGGCCCGGTGACCGGAGTAACCAACAGAGGCCGGTGACCGGAGTAACCAACAGAGGCCCGGTGACCGGAGTAACCAACAGAGGCCCGGTGACCGGAGTAACCAACAGAGGCCCGGTGACCGGGATAGCTAACAGAGGCCCGGTGACCGAGATAGCTAACAGAGGGCCGGTGACCGGGATAGCTAACAGAGGGCCGGTGACCGGGATAACTAACAGAGGGCCGGTGACCGGGAAAGCTAACAGAGGGCCGGTGACCGGGATAGCTAACAGAGGGCCGGTGACCGGCGTAGCTAACAGAGGGCCGGTGACCGGGATAGCTAACAGAGGGCCGGTGACCGGGATAGCTAACAGAGGGCCGGTGACCGGGACAGCTAACAGAGGGCCGGTGACCGGGACAGCTAACAGAGGGCCGGTGACCGGCGTAGCTAACAGAGGGTCGGTGACCGGCGTAGCTAACAGAGGGCCGGTGACCGGCGTAGCTAACAGAGGGCCGGTGACCGGCGTAGCTAACAGAGGGCCGGTGACCGGCGTAGCTAACAGAGGGCCGGTGACCGGCGTAACGAACCGAGGGCCGGTGACCGGGGTAACTAACAGAGGGCCGGTGACCGGCGTAACTAACAGAGGGCCGGTGACAGGCTTAACTAACATAGGGCAGGTGACCGGCGTAACTAACAGAGGGCCGGTGACCGGCGTCACTAACAGAGGCGGGTGACCGGAGTAACTAGCAGAGGCTGGTGACCGGCGTAACTAGCAGAGGCTGGTGACCGGAGTAACTAGCAGAGGCCGGTGACCGGAGTAACTAACAGAGGCCGGTGACCGGAGTAACTAACGGAGGGCCGGTGACCGGGATAACTAACAGAGGGCCGGTGACCGGGATAACTAACATGGGCCGGTGACCAGAATAACTGACAGAGGGCCGGTGACCAGAATAACTAACAGGGTCCGGGGCCGGGCATAACCGAATCGAGGCCTGTGACTAATATCCAGTAGAGGGCAGTACTGAGAGGCTGGTGATCGCTGGTTGATGATGACTACAAGCAGCGGATGCTGGGAGTGATCTCCGAGTCCCGGCTTCTCTCTGGTTATTTCTGCGTCCCCGCTTATAGTGTAATATGTCTATAATGGATGGCTCCGCTCGTGTCATTACCTCAGGATATTACCCCCATCATTTCTCCCACAAACACATTATACTGGGACAGCGCTGGGAGGACGGGTCAGGATGTGATGACCACAGAGGAGGGAGCGGGGACGCTTCATTATCTGCAAAGACCATAAAACCCTCCGCGTTTATGTAGAAAATGAGACATTGAGGAGCGGGAGAGGCTGCATGTGAGCATGGCCCAGCCACACCGCGGCCCGCTGCCCTGCTGGGCACTCTCAGGTGACATCAAATCTCACCTCCCTGCTGGCTCAGTGGCACAGAGCATGCTCTGCTGTGTTGCATCTTGGAAGATGTAGTGTGTACATCAGCTGCTCTACTGAGTGAGGCTCCTGGCCTGGACTCCAAGAGCAAAAATGCCATTGCCATCAGTGTAACACTAGTGGCCCTTACTAACAATTGGCTTGTAGCCAGTATGAGCATCCCTGCAAACGGAGCTCTGGATGGGAGTATCATTATGTCTTACACTCTAGCCACATCCAGAGCTGCACTCGTAATTCTGCCAGTTACCGCTGGCAACAGACTGTGTTTATCTACCCTTCACTGTCAGTCAGGTGACCTAACCTCTCAGTTTTGCTCGGTGCAAGTAATCGGGAAACCAAACACTGTGAATGCAGCTCTGCATGTAACCAGAGCATCACTATGTCTTACACTCTAGTCACATCCACAGCTGCACTCGCAGTTCTGCCCCTTACCCCTGAGTACAGGCTTATGCACAATGTAAGTAATCAGAAAACCAGCACCATTGTGCATGCAGCTCTGGATGTGACTAGAGTACCACTATGTCTTACACTCTAGTTACATCCAGAGCTGCACTCGCAGTTGTCATTATCCTTGAGAACAGGCTGCGGTTTATCTACCCATCCATGTCAGTCAGGAGAACCTCTCACTTTGCCCAGTGTAAGTAATCAGAAAACCAGCACCACAGTGAATGCAGTTCTGGATGTGACTAGAGTACCACTATGTCTTACACTCTAGTTACATGCAGAGCTGCACTCGCAGTTGTCATTATCCTTGAGAACAGGCTGCGGTTTAACTACCCCTCCATGTCAGTCAGGAGAACCTCTCACTTTGCCCAGTGTAAGTAATCAGAAAACCAGCACCACAGTGAATGCAGTTCTGGATGTGACTAGAGTACCATTATGTCTTGGTCTAGTCACATCCAGAGCTGCACCCACAATTCTGACAGTTACCCCTGGGAAGAGACTGTCAGTCAGGTGACCTTGCCTCTCAGTTTTGCTTGTTGCAAGTAATCGGGAAACCAGCAGCACTGTGAATGCAGCTCTGGATGTAACCAGAGCACCACTATGTCTTACACTCTAGTCACATCCAGAGCTGCACTCACACTCCTGCCGGTTACCACTGAGAACAGACTGGGGTTTATCTACACTTCCCTGTCAGTCTGGAGAAACTCTCACTTTTGCCCAATGTAAGTAATCAGAAAACCAGCAGCACAGTGAATGCAGCTCTGGATGTAACTGGAGCATAAGAAATGCTGCAAGCGACAGAGATGACAAAGTGACTCGGCTGCATATTTATATGAAACCTGTAAAATTCTGTCAAAAATCAGGAGCTCCTCCCTGTTGGTTAGTGAAGGGTTAACCGTCCGCGGTGAGAGGACGAGGCAGCGGGAGCGGTAATCGGCGTCGCTGCGTCCTGGATTATTTATGCATATATTATCTGTAATGATACTTAAACCCCCGGAGAAGGAACAACAAAGCCCTGATATTTTCTTATCATCTGATCAAAGTATCCGCGCAGCAGAGCTCGGCGCAACATCAACGCCTAATGCGCGCGTCCCAAAACCGACTCCGCGCACGAGCGTGTGTGCGACCTGTTACTAGATCACAGCCCAGCCCCAGAGCATCATGGGAACAGGCCGTGTCTGTATTACTGGGCCTCATTTATCAGAACTGTCTAGGACTCTCTTTGTTGCCCATAGCAACCAATCAGAGTCCATAGTAACCAATCACATCCTATAGCGTCCAATCAGAGCTCATAGCGACCAATCAGAGAGCATAGCGACCAATCAGAGCTCATAGCGTCCAATCAGAGCCCACAGCGACCAATCAGAACCCATAGTAACCAATCAGAGCCCACAGTGACCAATCAGAGCTCAGCTTTCATTTTTGAAGAGTAGTATAAGAAATTAAAGCTGAGCTCTTATTGGTTGCTATTGGGTCTGGTTGGTTCCTATTATTATTATTATTATTATTATTAAGTATTTTAGAGCGCCATTGAATCCAGGGCGCTGTACATTCGGGGGGTTACATACATTACATAAATCAAACGAGTTACTGTGATAAGGGATAATGACAATTGGCACGACAGAGGGAGAGAGGACCCTGGTATCTGGGTGCTATTATCTCTATTTGGTTGCGATGGGCTCTGGTGGCTATGAGCGCTGATTGTATGTTAGGAGCTCTGATTGGTTGAAATGAGAACTGATTGTTTGCTATGAGCTCTGATTGGTCAGAATGGGCTCTGAATGGTATCTGTGGGCTCTGATTGGTCGCTATTGGCTCTGATTGGTCGCTATGAGCTCTGATTGGTTGGTATGAGCTCTCATTGCTTGCTATGGTCTCTGATTGGTTGGTATGAGCTCTGCTTGGTTACTTTGGGCTCTGCTTGGTTATTATGGGCTCTGCTTGGGTACTATGGGCTTTGATTGTTTGCTATGGGCTTTGATTGGTTGCTGTGGGTTCTGATTGGTTATGGGCTGTGATTGGTTGTTATGAGCTCTGATTGGTTGCTATGAGCTCTGATTGGTCGCTATGGGCTTTGATTGGTTGCTATGGGCTCTGATTGGTTACTATAGATTGGTTACTATGGGCTTTGATAGGTTGCTATGGGCTTTGGTTGCTATGGGCTCTGGTTGGTTGCTATGGGCTCTGGTTGTTATGAGCTCTGATTGGTTGCTATGGGCTCTGGTTTGTTTTATGGGCATCAAGGATGGTCTCACTGTTCGGCAGTTTTGGGAGCGGCAGATGTAGAGTTTGGCGTTGGTGATGGAGCCTCAGATGCTTTGCTGCTGAAGCTTTTCCAAATGTTGCAGGAAATGTGTCTCAATAGCACAAGTCGCCTCCAGGCCTGAGGTTCATTGCTCTTCTTCTGGTCACTTACAATTCATAGATGCCATGACAGGTGTGACTCCTTACCTGGCCCTGACTCTGCAGATCTGCCTGCATTGCTATATGGAAGCATTACACTGCACCGCCTCCGCTTTCATTGCTTTCTCTTCCTGCTATACCGGCTGGGTCAGACCATACTGTAGTTCGGTATCCATGAACCAGGAGCGCTCAGGATGAGCAGCCTATGAGTCACTGGCAGACAGGTTCATGAAATTCTGCTACAAAAAGTCAATGTAAATGGAGTCGTTCTCGGCAGGAGCTCGGCTGCAACATTTGTGTGGGAACAAGCTCAATGCTGCTGCCTGTGTATAAAGCCCATCCTGCCCCGGGAGGGTAATGGCGCCCGTCCTCCTGCCAGCACGACAGCATGCCTGGAACGGGACTCTACCAACCCGGGCTCCCCTGCGTCCCCCAGGTCCCCGCGGCTGCTCGGGCTTTCATCTGCTGATATTTTTGGACAGACGTCAGGTCTTTTGAAGGCCGCGCCAGGACGGATCTGCAGGAAGAGGGCACCAGTCTATGGCATGCACTTAGCTTGGCTGGAACCAGTCGCCCCCGCGCCACATGGACGCCAAAATCTTTGTTCCTTTGTCATCGCACCAGATAAGCTGAGAGCGGCGGCCGCCAGTGAAGACCGACTGGGGACATGAAACAGACAAATGTCCTCAGGGCGTCCCCAGCACAAGGAGCCCAAACATCCATGTCCCAAAAACGGATTACTGCACCCAGTGTCGGACTGAGGGGCCCGGAGCCCACAGGTGGAGCTGACTCTAGGGGCCACCAGTTGAGCTGTTTCTGGGCCAAAATGTGGAGTTTATTTTAGGGACCCACCCTACAGCTCCTGTAAATGACTGTACCGGCCTCCTAGACTCTGCCTCTTCCTTTTCCGCCTCTCTGAGGATGAATATGCAGTTCAAAAACAGCTCCAGGTCCTCCATGCTCAGGGGCCTCCCAGGGGTTTCTTCTATTCCCCTATGGGCCAGTCCGAGCCTGATTGCACCAATCACATCATCTGTAAATGAGGAGAGGGCCTGGACACTGTATACAAGGGGTCTGGTTTAGATTCTGTATACAGTGGATCTGGTCTGGGGACTGTAAACAGTAGATTTAGTGTGGAGTCTGTATACAGGGAATCTAGTCTGGGGGTCTGGAGTCTGTATACTGTGGGACTGGTCTGGAGTCTGTATACTGGGGGTGTGGTCTGGAGTCTGTATACAGGGGGTCTTGTCTGGAGCCTATGTACAGAGGGTCTGGTCTGGAGTCTATGTACAGAGGGTCTGGTCTGGAGCCTATGTACAGAGGGTCTGGTCTGGAGTCTATGTACAGTGGGACTGGTCTGGAGACTGTATACAGGGGGACTGGTCTGGAGTCTATGTACAGAGGGTCTGGTCTGGAGTCTGCATACAGTGGGACTGGTCTGGAGTCTGTATACAGGGGGTCTGGTCTGGAGTCTATGTACAGAGGATCTGGTCTGGAGTCTGCATACAGTGGATCTGGTCTGGACTCTGGATACAGTGGATCTGGTTTAGATTCTGTATACAATGGTTCTAGTCTGGAGCCTGTATACAGGGGATCTGGTCTGGGCCCTTTATACAGGGGCATCCGGTCTAGGGTCTGTACACAGTAGGTCTAGTGTGGAGTCTGTATACAGAGAAGGCGGTTTAGCGACTGTATTCATTTGTTCTGGTCTGGTCTCTGTATGCAGTGACTGTATCGAGTTTAGACTCTATAGATAGGGTCTGGTCTGGAGTCTATATACAGTGCAAATCTCCCATATAAACTAATGTAGAGAGCAGCCAGGAAATGAAGGGCTGTATGGGATGCAGCCTGTAAAGATGGCGGCTCCACAGTCCAGGGCGGGGTCTATGAGAGATGTGATTGTAAATACACATTAGCTTCTATATTAATAGACACAACACAATAACAATACGGATCCAGACAAATGCACAGAATCCTTCCTCCACCCGAGGAACCTGAGAAGAGTGGTTTCTATTCCTGTCTATGACTCTATATAGAAAGTTTACCCTCCGCTCCCTCCTCCTTCCGGGCTTCAAAACTTTATGTTTCTAAATGAGAAAAACTAAGAAGATTGGAGAATTTTTGTTTTTTTTATCTGAATATGAAATAAGTTTTAGGAACAATGAAAAATCCAATGTGTTTTTGATGTTGAGGGTCATTGCTGGCGTCGCTCAGCTCCCATCAGCAGCCACTCTCTCAGGCGGCGACGAGGCGCAATATCTCAGAATGCGAAAAGATATCATGGTGGAAAGTTCTTATCTGTCCCCGGGGAACGTTCATCTCTGGTCTGAATGGCTTGGAGCCAAACATGGGGAGTCACAGCCAAACTCCACTAACAGTCCACCTTCCTCTAGAAGCTGCAGATGTGGAGCTGTCGGAAACGTTACAGATTTTGGGTCTTTTTCCTTTATTTTGGTGCTTTTTGTAAATATTCCTTTTCTCTCTAGGACTGTGATGAGTGGGCGGGATCTTCTTGATCTTTGTGAGCCAATCAGATGTCTGTGCTGCTGCCCTCCTCTCTGACAGCACGGAGACAGAGATCCTGCAGCTACATCTCCCCCATCTCCACATTCCTCTTTGTCACTTTCTGTAGAGAAAACCCCGTGTATAAGCATAAAATTCTCAAAAAATTACGTTTATCTGTGTGTTACATGGGCGCAGTTGAAGCACTAATTTTATCTTTTGGAGTTATCACTGTGTTATTGGGGGTGAAAATAGGCGCGGGAAATCTACTGCATTACTGTGCTCAAAATTTATCATGTTTTCTGTGGTATTACATGGGACTCAGGTGAATCCTTTTACTTGGTATTAAAGGTGCAGGAGACTTTATACTTATCTTTACTAAAAGAATGTACGGGGTTTATATTGGTATTACTAGGAATGGGTTTACACTTTATCGACCAAAAAACCCAACTGTGTTATTGGGGTTTTAAATGGGACCGGGCTTACACAATTTATTGTATCGGGGGATAAACCCACTGTGTTATCTGTGGTGTTACATAGGACGCAGTTACATCTTAAATTATCTGTATGTTTAATAAATGGGGGGGTTTCTTAATAGTACCAATTTACTTTATCGGGGTTTTTCATAGGACCGAGGGTCTACCATTCCCCTGTAGTAGGATTTATCTTGTGCTATTCCATAGGGTTGTGCACCCTATGTAACCCCCGATGAACTTTTAAAATTTATATCTGCATCAGCTCTGTCTCTTTCTCGGCCGTGCTCCTGTCCCTTAGGTTACAGATGTATTCCCCCATTTTTTGTGAGGTTTTATTTGCCTCTCGGGGTCACCCCAGGATCTCTTTTGAAGGGTTTGGGGGAAACCCTTTTCCCGATTAGAGATCTTGCATCCAGATCTGGAGTCACACAAGGGGTTAAATTAAAGTGCAATATAAAAATTGGGATTAAGATGATTAAATTGCCTTTATCTTCAGTTTAATTAATTATTCCTCCGTCAAGGGCGTCTCAAGGTCAATTTCTTTAGGATTTTAATTAGTGCGCTTGTCTCGAGTGTGGGGAGAGTTCACGGGTAATTATTGTGTTTTTTCTCCTTGTTTTCATTAATTGTTGTTGTTTAGGATTTTCTCTAATTAACGTCTCTGATTCTTCATGTTTCCGCACTTTCTTTCTAGTTCTCTGTCCTTTTAAACCCCGGGTTTTTCACTACAAATGGTTGAGAAATGAAAAGACAGGTTCTGACAGGGGGGCGGCGGGCCGGGGCCCCCATGACGAGCGCCACTCTGCCCGGGGCCCCATCTGTCATTTACTCATCGCGCCCACAAATCGGAATTGACTGAATAGAAAACAAATAAAAACAGTTACAAATGAACAGAAACCAAAAAAGAGAGGTAGGAGGATCGATGAGAGCAGGAGCCCAGGCACGGGAAAACACGCCCGGAAAAAACCCGGGGGGCAGCGAAGCAAGGGGGGAGCCCAGGGACGGGAGCAGAGCGAGGGGCAGAGCCAGGGGAGGGGGCCCAGAGACAGGGGAGCAAAGCCGGGAGCAGCGCCGGAGGACAGGGGCAAGACAGGGGGGGCGCGCCAGGCCGGGGGCAGACCAGGGGAGCACAGGGGCACGCCAAACAGGAGCGGGCCAGAGAAAGGGAGCGGGGGCCCAGAGAAGGGAGCAAGCCAGGGAGGCAGGCCCCGGCACAGGGGGGGCCAGAGGCGGGGCAGGCACAGGGACCCCAGAGCCAGGGGGCGCGCCCCGAAAAACCCGGGAGCGCGCCCAAAACGCAGGGCGGGCCCAGGGGAACGCAGGGAGGGGCGCCCAGAGGCCCGGGAGCAGGCACAGGGAGCGGCGCAGAGGAAAAGGGAGCGGGGCCCAGAGGAAGGACGGGGGGGCCCCGAGGGACAGGGGGCGGGGCCCAGAGACGGGACGGCGCCCAGAGCACAGGGAGCAGGAAGGGGCGGCCCCACAAGGGAGCAGAGGCAGGGAGCGGCCCCAAGGGAAGCGGGGCCCCGAGGAAGGGGCGGGACCAAACACAAAGAGAGGGGCCAAGGGGGCAGGGGCGGGCCGTCCCAAAGCAGGGTTTTTGCAGAAAACCAAAAACCCAGAAACAGCACCCAGAAATGGCAAGCCAGAGAAAACCAAAAGGGGGCCATCAGGGGGGCAGAAAGACGCAAAAAACAACGCTTTCAAAAGCCAACTGCCACAACAGTTTCCCCGAAGGGGACAGCCCCAGGGAATAGCAAGACTGTTTTAAAACCAAAGGCTGGCAGGGCCTAAGAACAGACCTGGCCACGGCCAGAGAACCGAAACACGCCCCGAACAAAAGAAAACCAGAAAAAAAAGGACGGGGGAGCAAGAAAGGGAAAACCCCCTTTTAAAATTTTCCCTTTTAATCACCCAAGTCAGTACATGCTAGGTTTCAACTCCTCCATGGAGCCATTTTCAAGCATGCTTTTTTGCATTTCACTCAGTTTTTGGTGACATCTCTGTGTGTTACATAGGACTGCAGGTGATATCTACTGCATGATCTGTACTCAAAGAGTTATCACTGTGTTTTCTGTGGTGTTACATAGGAGTAGAGGTGATATCTACTACATTATCTGTGCTCAGAGAGTAATTAAAGTGTTATGTCTGTGGTGTTACATAGGACTGCAGGATATCTACATTACTGTTTATTATTTTTTACTAGGGGAGTTATCACTTTTTATCTGTTTGGGGTTACATTTGGGACTGCAGGATACATTACTACATTTTCGGGACTGGAGTTTTCACGGGGTTATTTTGTGGGTTTACATTTGGAACTGCAGGTACATTACTTCATTATCTGTGGTGTTACATAGGAACTGCAGGATACATCTATTTCATTATCTGTACTCGATTATTCACGTTTATTTGTGGTGTTACATAGGACTGCAGGATACATCTATTACATTATCTGTACTCAGAGAGTTAAGACTGTGTTATCTGTGCAGTCCTATGTAACACCACTGATAAAAGTTATATGGCGGTATTTTTCCTGCCGAATACCACAGCTTTTTTCTGCTACATCTGTGGATCTTTCTCATCCGTATTCCTGTTTTGGGGAATAAGTACATCCTGATAACTGGCTTCTTGGACTGGGGGCTCCATTATGTACATGACATTTGTAGTTCACAGCAGGGCAGGCGCTATCGGATCATTTATGACGGTTGTGGCCCCATTCAAATCCATGTTGGCGCCCGGTGATGTAGAGTCTGTGAGTCGCGGTACATCCAGTTCTTCCAAGGCTTCTTGCCGCTTCATCTTCCCATGTCTTATGAGATGAATATGAGGATGGGCAAAGAATGATACATTGTATCCGGGGTGTAATACATCGTAACCGTCCCTTAGTGATACATTGTATCCAGGATGTGATACACGGTAACTGTCCCTTAATGATACCTTGTATCCGGGGTGTGATACGTGGTAACATTCTCTTAATGATACATTGTATCCAGGATGTGATATGTGGTAACCGTCCCTTAGTGATACATTGTATCCGGGATGTGATACGAGGTAACTGTCCCTTAATGATACATTGTATCCGGGGTGTGATACGTGTTAACATTCCCTTAATGATACCTTGTATCCGGGGTGTGATACCGAAGATATACTTTGTCGTGGAAAGCACTTATGATACACTTTTATCCGGGGTGTGATACGCTGTAACCGTCCCTTAATGATCCATTGTATCTGAGGTGTGATACGAGGTAACCGTCACTTAATGATACACTGTATCCGGGGTATGATACGATGTAACCGTCCCTTCATTATACATTGTATCCGGGGTATGATACGAGGTAACCGTCCCTTAATTATACATTGTATCCGGGGTGTGATACGCGGTAACCGTCCCTTCATTATACATTGTATCCGGGGTGTGATACGAGGTAACCGTGCCTTAATTATACATTGTTTTAATCGCGGGTGCCCATAATTTACCGGGGTAACCGCCCCTTTTATGATACATTGTATCCGGGGTGTGATACGCGGTAACCGTCCCTTAATGATACATTGTATCTGAGGTGTAATATGTGGTAACCATCCCTTAACGATACATTGTATCTGGGGTGTAGTACATGGTAACTGTCCCTTAATGATACATTGTATTCGGGATGTGATACGCCGTAACCGTCCCTTAATGATACATTGTATCCGAGGTTTGATACTCGATAACCGTCCCTTAATGATACATTGTATCGGGGTTTGGTGCCTAAATACGCGGTTTTTAACCATCCCTTTATGATTACATTGTATCTGAGGTGTATAGGGTAACCATCCCTTAAGATACATTGTTTCTGGGGTGTTGGGGAAATTTAACGCGGTGGATAAAACCCGTCCCTTAATGATACATTGTATCCGGGGTATGATACGCGGTAACCATCCCATAATGATACATTGTATCTGAGGTGTGATACGCGGTAACCATCCTCTATTCCTTCCTGTAATCATCTCTCTCATATCATCAATACATAAACTGTGCCGCGCCGCCTGCGCTCTTCGCCTGCGCATTGTGCGAGTTTTTATATCTATTATTTATTTGGTAATGGAGAGCTGCAGGCGGGGATTTTGCCGGCGTCGGCTATTTAGCATATTTATTGGAAAGTTAATATTTATTTTGACTGTGAGTCGGAGTTAATGCTCAATTAACGGCGGACCGCAGGAGGCTGTAAAAATATACAAGGGGCCCAGCAAGGAAGGATAAGCAGCTGACAGCAACCAGAAAAACCACACTGACATATACAGACGAGAACATAGACCGACAAGGCTCCTCCTCCTTGTCACAGCCACTCCCCCAGTTATGGCCGTCACCTAATGACCTTTTTTCACCTAGGGATGTAGCTATAGAGGGTGCAGAGGTAACAGTCACTACCAGCCTGAGAGGACCCCTCTGCCACATAAGGATACACCAGTATAATAAATGGTACATATTGCTTTGGGGCCTCTGTGTACCATTATTAAAGGGGTCGTCTCACTACAAGGATCACTGCTTTTTATGTAAAGATCTTGCAAAAACAAGTCACTTTGCAAAATGTGTCCATTAACAGTGTCCTACTTATTCCTAGAAATCCCCTCTTGTATGGGGTGCATCAAACTCCTCAGGTCGCTATAGCTACAGACCTGTGTGATCTCTCCTGATAGGCTGCCAGCACTGTGTGCCCATCAAGTACCCGCACTTGTTCTACAATTTTTCTTCCCGATAGGCTGTCAGCATGGTTGCTATAGCTACAGGCCTGTTTAATCTCTCATGATAGGCTGCCAGCACTGGTTGCTATAGCTACAGACGTGTTCAATCTCTCCTGATAGGCTGGGCAGCACTGGTTGCTATGCTACAGAAACCCGTTTGATATCTCCGATAGGGTGACAGCATGGTTGCTATGCTACAGACCTGGCTTCTATGCAGCCTTTGCGGGAAACAAGTAAACACGCCTCTGAATTCAAAGTGAAATCAAGAAAACAGGACAGAGGTCAGATGAATCAACATAGTGAGACAACCCCTTTAAGTCTCTGTAGTAATAGACTGACTTTTTACTGTGCTACAGCAGAGGTTATGAACAGATTTCCCATAGAAAAACAGTACGGAACATAAAGAAGTCTCACTGCTAAAAATTAAGTGAACCCCGAGCATCAGCAGCCAACTAGCGCGGCGTCCCTCTTTCTATGTATCGTCCTTCAGTCTGGCTGTAATCGTCCTCATCGCCTGCTCCGATCTGTGTCCTCCAATTACTGTATCCACACAAACGGCCGATTAGCAGATTCCGGATGAAGCTGATTTGCATTAGTTATTGCTTGTTAAGTGTTTGCTGGATTCAGACACAGGAGGCCTCGCTGGCTCCGCGGGGGACATAGGAAACCTGCGTCAGTCCGGGGTCTGCAGGGGCCCCCATCATGGCCGGGCCGTGCACGGAATATACATCAAACATGTATCACGTGTGTTCCATTATTCATGTGCTACATTGTTGTCGGTCTGTAGCGTCGCTCAGATCAGTCCCTGTTGGGGTCGTCCGAAATTGTAAAAAGGTTATGATGCCCGAATGTTTTCATCCTGACCCTAATTCTAAAGCCCAGCCCTGACCGTAAACCTAATCCCAATCATAAGGGTAGGAATACACGGTGCATTCACCAATGGCTGCACAAGTTTGCCGACATCTCGCAAGGTCATTGGCGGATCATCCGCTGCCTGGTGGCCGCGCACATACTCTGCTATACTCAGAACTCCCATAGAAGTGAATGAGGACGACGGCAGTAATGCCACCCTTCTCATTCACATGCAGGGTCAGACCGCAGCGAGCAGCCAGAGGAGAGGATTTCTCCAAAAAGGACTGTCCCTTTAAATTTAAGAGAACGGTGTCATCAGGAGATGACCTATTGCCTAACTCATGTTTTTATTCATTTCTAAGAATTTTTGTTTGTGTTTTTTTTTTTTTTTTCCATATCACTATTAATAAATTAGAAAAATTCAGCAGTTTTCACTTTAGCCATTAGGGCTAATAATAAAGGGACACCTCCTGTTCTGTAGAGATAACTTCCCTCATCACAGACAGGTTTACACTGACAGGTAACTCCTATATATAGATAACACAGGATCCACCATTCACTATAGACTGACACCTCCTGTTCTGTAGAGATCACTTCCCCATAGTCTCCTCATCACAGGCAGGATTACACTGACAGGTAACACCTATATATAGATAACACAGGATCCAACATTCACTATAGACTGACACCTCCTGTTCTGTAGAGATCACTTCCCTGCAGTCTCCTCATCACAGGCAGGATTACACTGACAGGTGATACCTATATATAGATAACACAGGATCTGCCATTTACTATAGGATGACCCCGCCTGTTCTGTAGAGATCACTTCTCCGCAGTCTCCTCATCACAGGCAGGATTACACTGACAGGTAACACCTATATATAGATAACACAGGATCCACCAATCACTATAGACTGACCCCTCCTGATCTGTAGAGATCACTCCCCGCAGTCTCCTCATCACAGGCAGGATTACACTGACGGGTAACACCTATTTATATAGATAACACAGGATCCTCCATTCACTATAGACTGACCCCTCCTGTTCTGTAGAGATCACTTCTCCGCAGTCTCCTCATCACAGACAGGATTACACTAACAGGTAACACCTATATATAGATGACACCGGATCCACCATTCACAATAGGATATGTCACAGCTCACCCTCTCCTCCTCCCTGCACACTGACTTCTTCCCAGGTCACAGAGCATGCCCACAACACTCTCCTATAAGAGTAAATGGGTCTGCTTCGGTTCACAGGCTCCTATGTCCATGAAGCTGCTGTAAAGCATCACTCTAAATGTTGTTAAAAGCAGCTAAAGCAAGATGGCCGCCCCCAGAATCACATACAGACAACAGAATTATAGAATCTACAATCAGAAAATAAAAACGGCAAAAAAGGAAAGAAAATGTATCAGTGTCTGGTTCGTAAAAAAATAATAATTATAATGGTGATAGATTCCCTTTAACCTACATTGGAGGTCAGGGGTTTTTTGTTACTGGTTTTAAATGGTTTCGCTTATCCATACCTCAGCATTTCTGGTTACTCATACCTGATGTTATGTATAGTCCAAGGTGACATAAATCGCCCCAATTTAACGTTGGACTGGAAGTGAGGTCAAATTAATAACCCTACGGGACCGAAAGAACAGTTAGGTTACCATATTCAAAACCATTAGAAAAAAAATCCTCTAACCCACATTTAGGATTACGGTTGATTTTCGTTCTAGGTCGGGGCAGTATTTGTATTCAGTGCAAATGTAACTTTTACCCATATGAGAAGCAGAACGTTATCCATCAACTCAGACCGAATGGTAAAAAGTGTGCAAGAAAAAAAAAGGAGAAATGCACCGATGATAACTTGTTGCAGGTTCTATTCCATGAGACTGCAGCCTTCTCTGCCAATCAGCATCTGTGGAAAGCTGGGTAATAGCCGCCAATAGCTGCACAAGTGGACGACTTGGGGGGGGGGGATCTGACTGCTGCTTGAGGATGAGCAGTTACTCTGGGTACGTGAACTGCTCCATTCACATCATTACTTAGGTTGGACACCACTGTAACAAACCCTCAGCTGTAAGAACTGTTAGGTCTTAATACATTTTCAGCCTCTCTGGAATCTTCTCATTCACTGACCTGAAGCAGAGATTTTGGAAATGGCAAAAAAATATAAGTAAAAATTAAAAATAGAAATGAAAGTCGGGAGCGGATGTTGTGATGGAGTCGGGGCCGGGTGATGATCCTGGACGGGGGCGGCTGCTGAGTGAAAGGTGTCGCTATCACAGGACGGTGGAGTCATCAACGCTTTGTATAGGCAGCAGCAGATGATTCTCCACTGCCAGGAGGTGTGAAGGAGTAATCAGGGCACAGGCCCCGCAGGTGCAGCCACCTAGTCAAAGCACTTACAATATGCAATCAGCCCAAATTGGCATCCCAACGTGAGACTCCTCAATCAGCTGGAGAGTCATAGAGTGTGGAGAGCCGTGTATGGCACCAGCCGCCAGTAACCATCTGCATGCCATTACAGTCTGTGAAAATCCCAGCAATTCAGGTGGAGGCAGAGGGGTCACCCGTGTGCTGAGAGGTCAGTCCCATCACCTGGCCAAAAGGATCAGTGTCCGGGCAGAGGGGTCACCTGTGCACTGAGAGGTCAGACCCAACACCGGGCCAAAAAGATCAGTGTTCCGGAAGGGGAGGGTGTTACCTGGGGGTGCTGGGAAAGGGCAGGGGGGCACAACCCTACCACTGGAATAGTTTTTCCGGGAAAGGGTTACCTGTGTGCTGGGAGGTCAGACCAACACCTGACCAATAGGACTAGTGTCCGGGAAGAGGGGTTACCTGTGTGCTGGGAGGTCAGACCCAACACCTAACCAATAGGACTAGTGTCCGGGAAGAGGGGTTACCTGTGTGCTGAGAGGTCAGACCCAACACCTGACCAATAGGACTAGTGTCCGGGAAGAGGGTTACCTGTGTGCTTAGAGGTTTAGACCAACACCTGTCAATAGGATAGTGGGCCCGGGGAGAGGGTAACCTGTGGCTAAGAGGGCAGACCCAAAACCCCGGCAATAGGATAATGTCCGGAATAGGTACCGGGGCTGGGAGGTCCCACACCCATAACTGGCCAAAAGGTTCTTGTCTGGGGGCCCCCCAAATTTAAAGGTACCTGTGTGCTGAGCGGACAGTCCCATCACCGGGCCAATAGGTCTAGTGTCCGGGAAGAGGGGTCACCTGTGTGCTGAGAGGTCAGACCCAACACCTGACCAATAGGACTAGTGTCCGGGAAGAGGGGTTACCTGTGTGCTGGGAGGTCAGACCCAACACCTGACCAATAGGACTAGTGTCCGGGAAGAGGGGTTACCTGTGTGCTGAGAGGTCAGACCCAACACCTGGCCAATAGGATCAGTGTCCGGGCAGAGGGGTCACCTGTGCGCTAAGAGGTCAGATCCAACGCCTGACCAATAGGACTAGTTTCCCGGGGAAAAGGGGTTCCTGTGTGCTTAGCGGTCAGACCCAACACCTGGCCAATAGGATCAGTGTCCGGGCAAAAGGGGTTACCGTGGCTTAAAAGGTCAGACCCAACCCTGGCCAATAGGATAGTGTCCGGGAAGGGGTTCCCCTGTGCACTGAGGGTCAGACCCAACACCTGGCCAAAAAGATCAGTGTCCGGCACTAGGTCACCAGTGCGCTGAGAGGTCAGACCCAACACCTGACCAATAGGACTAGTGTCTGGGAAGAGGGGTTACCTGTGCGCTAAGAGGTCAGACCCAACACCTGCCAATAGGATAGTGTCCAGGATAGGTTACCTTGTGCTGAAGGTCAACCCAACGCCTGGCTAATAGGATCAGTGTCCGGGCAGAGTGGTCACCTGTGCGCTAAGAGGTCAGACCCAACACCTGGCCAAAAAGATCAGTGTCCAGCACTAGGTCACCTGTGCGCTGAGAGGTCAGACCCAACACCTGGTTAATGAGATCAATGTCCGGGCAGAGGGGTCACCTGTGCACCGAGAGGTCAGACCCAATGCCGGGCCAATAGGATCAGTGTCCGGGCAGAAGGGTCCTGTGTGCGGTCTAAAAGGATGTCATTCCAAACCCAACCACCTGGTAAATAGGATCAAATTTTTTTAAGGAGGATTTTGCTAAGTCTCTGCTCCAGTGTCACTATACGTCCATCCGCCATTGTTTGTGGCCCCTCAAACCTAAAGATCTCAATTAAAGGGGAAATCCGGGAGTTTAATGATTCCATAGAACACTATAAACAGCACTAACATTAAAGCTATTCCACCTCCTTCATGTGTCTTGTTTTATTTTCCTTTTTGTGTCTCCTTGTTCATCGATCATAAAATCAGTGAAACTTCCTGACTATGGGAGCGTCAGTAGTTCTCCAGCATCTCTTTCCTACAAGTCCCAGAATCTCTTGAAGTTACAATCTAGGACTAAGCACCCCTTAAACCTCCGAGCACTGTTCATTATCATCCTCAGACATGTACACCTCATGCCCCTGCATGTCTGCTCCAGTTCATCCCTGGTTGCCCGCAGCAGGCTGTGTGATACAGTGACCAAACTTTTTTTAAAATGGTTTAAAAAAGACATTCTTTTTTCTTTCATAAATTTTTGGGGAAAAAATGTACAAATGTATATAATTTGGTTTTTATATTTTTTATGTAGTGCTGTACATCCCCACAGCAGGTTCAAGCTTCCCATCTTGAAACTGATTGCTGTGGGATTAGGGATCACCCAGCTTTCCTTACATGGAAGCCTTCAGCATCAAGAAAAAGGGGACCATCCCCCATAACAACAGTTCTTGATAAAGGGAAGCTGTGTGCCTGTTGTTTGGGATGTGGCATCGTCCCTGCACCCGTGATGTTAGAGCCATCGCTACCTTTATCCCATACCACTACATATAAAAAAACATAGGGAAATTTTTTTTTTGACTGCTGCTGGATAATCTCAAGGGGGCTTTTGACATTTAGCAATCAAACAATGCAAGTTTTGACCATTTCCCCCTATCAGAAAAGGTAAAAACTTTCACATTAAAGAACCTGGGGGGCCCCCTGAAAATTTCGGGCCCCCCGTAACTGCATCTGGCTTGTTCCCCTATTTCCTCATCATTTCTTATGTGTAATCACTAGAAATCTTTTTATTCTGGAGTTCCTTTTTCGCCCTGTCTCGGGTTTCCCTCTTGACCCTCCCATGGGACCCCGGCTGCCTCCGCAAGTGCCGCTCTTTGGAGGGCCGGGATGGCACCAAACCCGAGGGTTCCTTAAAGGGAAGTAAACAAATCAAGACACTTGTGATGAGGATCCGACACCTGGACCCATCTGCCGTATAACAGCTTTTCAGGGGCCAATGCCCCGGGGGAATGGGGGAAGTTTTTTGTCACATAGCTGGGGGGTCACAGGGGTTTAGATTTTTCCCCGGGCCCTGGTATGAAAAAAAATTACATTCAGAGACTTGTTGTGCTGCTGAGCCAGAGTATCTAAGCCTATTGTGTGATACTGTCATTGTAGCTGATGTACTAACCCTTTTTGTAGGGTTTACTGTCTCCCTGAGTTTATAATCCAACCCTATTGGGGTGTTACTGTCTGCTGAGTGGGGTATCAAACCCCTATCTTTGTTTTGTTTCGGGCTGCTGAACTGATGTTTTCATCCTTCGTCATTGTAGCGGGAGTATTTAATTTTTGTATGGGGATAGGGGTTTTATTTTAATGTGTTTTCCCCTCGATTAAAGACCGTTAGGGGATGGGGGAAGGGGGCGGGAAAGGTATAATCACACGCTTTTCCCGTGTGCCATCTGACATCGAAAAAGGGAAAACAATCGCCTCCCCGCCCCAACCAACAAGGCCGCCCCTTGGGAAAAGGGCACGCCGGTCACCAAAAAAAATCCAACGTAAGTCATCCCTGGCCTCGCTATTGGGCTCTTTTTTAAAAAGAGAAACATCCAAAAACCCGGGTTCCCCAACACTCAGGGAAAACACCTAAAGGGGAAACCCTTTGGGGAAACCAAAACTGTCCAATGGAGTATTCTTACCGACACAACCTTAGGTGCCCAAACCCGGATCCTTACGTGACCGACGCGATCCTTACGGGGCCCGACGCGACCCTTTTACATGACGGGGAAACGATTTTACTTGACCGGGCCGCGATCCCCCACATGATCGGTGCGATCTTCACATGAACAAAACCGGGGACCCTTTTTACATGACCGCACGATCTTCAAAGGGAACGACGCGGATTCCCTTTAAAAACATGACCGACACGATCTTTACATAACCGACGCGATCCTTACATGACCGACGCGATCCTTACATGACCGGCGCGATCCTCACATGACCGGTGCGATCCTCACAGAGGGGTCGATCTTCACTGAACCGACACATCTTTCTAACCGACCGTTTCCTTACATGACCGACGCGATCCTTAATGCCCCGGCGCGTTCCTCACAGACGAACGCTTCACATGACCGACACGATCTTTACATGACCGACGCGATCCTTACATAACCGACACGATCCTCACGTGACCGAGGCCCCCCTACTAAACCGGGCGACCCTCACGCCCGCGCGATCCTTACATGACCGACGGATCATTACATGACCCGCGACCCTTTACGTGCCCCCGACCGACCCTTCATGCCCGACGCGACCCTTTTCTACCGACGTTCCTTACGGGGACCGACGTGATCCTTACTGACCACGTGATTTTACGTGACCGGCGCGACCCCTCACGGCCCCGGCGGATCCCCATGACCGGCCCGTCCTAAGCCCGGCGCGATCCTCACATGACCGGCGCGATCCTCACATGACCGGCGCGATCCTCACATGACCGGTGCGATCCTCACATGACTGGCACGATTCACATGACTGTGGTCATCCAGACGCCTTTAGTGTCAAGTTCAGCTTTGCTACATCTGGTTGGTAAAATTTCCCTTTTAATCCCCATGGGTCTTTGGAGTTCTTGCTGTTTTTGGGAGACTGAAAAAAGCTCTGGGCACCAGCCGGGAAACCCCCCCTGACCTTTTGGATCCCTTTTTTGCCAAATATCCCGACCTGTCTCCATCAAATCTCCTTTGCCACAGTTTGCGGCATATATACCAACCCTCCTGCTTTCAGGAGACTCCCTGAAACTGGGATTCATAGGGGTGTGGAATATACAAACCCCGCCCCCGAAGAGCATTCCCATGGTAGATCAGCACTGATTTTGCGAAGTTTGGGGGTTCCAGGGGTGAGGCTAAAATCTCAGGTCTGGACCCATCTCTGGTGCCTGTTGTACCAACACCCGACTAGTTATGCCAGTCATGGTCATGTTTTTTGTTGTGTATCCAGGTGCCAATGTGTCATTGATAATACTGGTGACCTCTTATGAGTTAGAGGGGCATTAGGGACCCGTACAGGACACCCGGACACTTCTGTCAGACGACGACTTTTGTCGTATTGCTTCAGTTATGAGATATTTGTGGATCCAAAGGGTTCTCGATCTATTTTCCTCATACAGATAATGGGGCTTGTTTTGTGTTGCGTTAGTGGCGAGGCCAGAACTTAGTAGTAGGGGCAGGCATAGCTATAGCAGAGGAAGAAGGGACCCACTAAGGTGCAAGAACAATGTACTTCTCTTTGTAGGGAATATGAAGTTGGTGGCTTTCTGCTATGCGGCCCTAATATGTGTGTTCTGTGATTATTTATACCTAGAATTATTGCTGCTTATGCAGCTCTATAGCTTTTCTATCATTAAAGGGGTTTTCCCGCCACAGACATTGATGGTAAATCACTAGGATATGCCATGAAAGTCTCTTAAAGACTGGTCCCACTCTGGTTCCCCACTTATCTTAGGAATGGGTCCCCAAAACAGAGATCCGGTCACATTTGCACATGACTCTCCATTCTGTTGTATGGGAGTTCTGAGTACAGCCGAACACAGCGAAATCCCTGTACTGGGAACTCCCATAGAGAAGAATGGACAACACAGCGCCCCCCTGTACTGGGAACTCCCATAGAACAGAATGGACAACACAGCGCCCCCCTGTGCTGGGAACTCCCATAGAACAGAATAGAGAACACAGCGCTCCTCTGTACTGGGAACTCACATAGAGGAGAATGGAGAACACAGCGCTCCCCTGTACTGGTTACTCACATAGAGCAGAATGGAGAAAAACAGCGCTCCCCTGTACTGGGAACTCCCATAGAACAGAATAGAGAATACAGCGCTCCCCTGTACTGGGAACTCCCATAGAACAGAATGGAGAGAACACAGCGCTCCCCTGTACTGGAGAACAAAGCGCCCCCCTGTACTGGGAACTCCCATAGAGGAGAATGGAGAACATAGTGCTCCCCTGTACTGGGAACTCCATAGAACAGAATGGAGAAACAAGCGCTCCCCTGTATTTGGAACTCCCTTTAGAAAAACAGAAAAACACAGAATCTCCCTGTACTGGGAACTCCATAGAACAGGAGAACACAGCGCCCCTGTACGGGGAACTCCCATAGAACAGAATGGAGAACACAGTGCCCCCCCTGTGCTGGGAACTCCATAGAACAGAATGGAGAACACAGTGCTCCCTGTACTGGGAACTCCCATGGGGAGAATGAGAACAAGTGCTCCCCTGTATGGGAACCCCCAAGAACGAAGGGAAACACAGCCTCCCCTTATGGGAAACTTCCTAGAACAGAATAGAGAACACAGCGCTCCCTTGTACTGGGAACTCCCATAGATCAGATTTTCTCCATTCTGAGCTGACACTTTCCTGAGATAAGTCCTGGACCTGCTCCTATCGGACTTTCTTAGTACATCTTATCGATTCACCATCAGACTCTATGGAAGGTAACAGCACCACATGTAGCGGTCATTATAGGTATAAATAATACCGCCACATAGTAGTGTTAGACAGCAGAAAGCCACCTGCTTCTTATTGCCTATCAGGCCTTGATATCCTATCCTATCAATATGCCATCAGAGTCTATGGTGGGAGCCCCCCTTTAGGTGTTGGGGGTCCTTTGCTCTGGGGCCCTATAACCTGTAGCTGCCCCCCTGACTAGCGGGAAAGGCCGCCCATTCAGAGATAGGTACAAGCAGTCATAAATGACATATCCAATGTTGAACGCTCCAGTCCCCCTCCACCCCCACGGGGCAGGGGGCGCCACATTGTGCGGTGTTGCTGTTATCTGCCGGGGTTCATGTTCGAGCGCTCGGGGAGTTCCTGAACTCTCTGTTCCCGGTTCTGACCTGGATATCCTGCCGCCTCCGCCGCCGCCGCCGCGTCCTCTTCATTACAATCGTCTCACAATCGCTCCCGGATCGATTTCCCTCTAACATTCACTTAATTACACGAATGAAAGGAAGAGAGAAGGATTAATTATCTGCTTCCAGATTGATGAAAAATATCAGCGGATCAATGGAGCTCCGAGACCCGACTGCCAGATGTGAGGGGGCGAGATTGGGCTGGAGCTACTATTCCATTCGGTATGACACCGGTGACAACCACTGGCGGCGGCCATGACAGTCACAGTCCATGACCCGCTCTGCTGCTCCCTGTGTTCTGCATGTATCAGTGTCAGTGTCTACTGCCGCCCTTGCATTCTATTCATGAATGTTGGAATTGAAAGGGTTTTCCGAGACGTTCAAAAACTTTTCTACAATCTCCTACTGCAGTAAAATAGAATATTCCCCCAAACCCTTTAAACCTCCCCACACCACCCCGTCCAGGCTCCTCCCCCAGCCCTTCACTGATAAAGTCACTTTATGATCAATACCTGCACCAATCAATGATTCGGGTCACAGAAAGCAGCCCTTTAATAGTTCTGCGGTCACATGACACTGCAGCCGATCAATGAGCTCCTTCTTCACATGACGCTGCAGCCAATCACTGAGCTCCGTGGTCACATGATTCTGCAGCCAGTCACTGAGCTCCGTGGTCACATGATGCTGCAGCCAATCACTGGCCTCTGTGGTCACATGACGCTGCAGCCAATCACTGAGCTCCGTGATCACATGACGCTGCAGCCAATCACTGAGCTCCCTGGTCACATGCCGCTGCAGCCAATCACTGAGCTCCATGGGGCACATGACACTGCAGCCAATCACTTAGCTCCGTGGTCACATGAGGCTGCTGCAAATCACTTAGCTCCGTGTTCACATTACTCTGCAGCAAATCACTGAGCTCCGTGGTCACATGATGCTGCAGCCAATCACTGAGCTCCGTGGTCACATGATGATGCAGCCAATCAATGAGCTCCGTGGTCACATGATGCTGCAGCCAATCAATGAGCTCCGTGGTCACATGACGCTGCAGCCAATCACTGAGCTCCGTGGTCACATGACGCTGCAGCCAATCACTGAGCTCCGTGGTCACATGACGCTGCAGCCAATCAATGAGCTCCGTGGTCACATGACGCTGCAGCCAATCACTGAGTTCCGTGGTCACATGACCTTGCAGCCAATCACTGAGCTCTGTGGTCACATGCTTTACTTATGAACACGTGAATGCTGAGGCTGGTGATTGGCTGCAGCGTCATGTGATCTATTAATGTGATGTCCTCAGTGAGGGACCAGGGTGGGGAATGGACGGACTCTGGCAGCGCTGGAACGGTGGAGATGGGAGAGGTAAGTATGGGGGAATTTTCTATTTTCACAATGAGGGAGGTTTTCAAAAGTCTTGAAAAATCCTTTAAATATTCAGTTCAGCATTAAACAGGTGACAACCATTGGCGGCGGCCATGACAGTCACAGATCACAACTTGTATGTCATCCAGCCATGCTGCTCCCTGCCAGTGTCAGTCTCCACTGCTGCTCTTGTATTCTATTCACGAATGTTGTAGTTCACATTCCGTTCCGCAAAACACGGGTGACAACCACTGGCGGCAATCACGACAGTCACAGACTATAAGCACTGTATAATCCAGCCATGCTGCTCCCTGTCAGTGTCAGTCTCTACTGCAATCCTTGTATTCTATTCAGTAATCTTGCAGTTCATATTCCATTCAGCATAACTTGGGTGACAACCACCGGCGGCGGCCATGACAGTCACGGACTATGAGCAATGTATAATCCAGCCATGCTGCCCCCTGTGAGTGTCAGTCTCCACTGCAATCCTTGTATTCTATTCACAAATGTTGTATTTCACATTCTGTTCAGCATAACACAGGTGACAACCACCGGCAGCAGCCACGACAGTCACAGACCATGAGCACTGTATAATCCAGCTATGCTGCTCCCCATTTACTGCAAGTATCCGTGTCGGTCTCTACTGCCGCTCTGGTATTCTATTTATTAATGTTGTAGTTCACATTCCTTCCAGCATAACACGGGTGACAACCACTGGCAGCAGAAATAACAGCCACAGACCATAGCTAGCATATAATCCAGCGTGGTGTCCCCTGTTAGTGTCAGTCTCTACTGCCGTCCTCGTATTCTATTCACTATTGTTGCATATTTTATTCAGCATAACACGGGTGACAACCACTGGCGGCGACCATGACAGTTACAGATATCAGCACCGTATTATTGTATCCATGCTGCTCCCCATGTTCTGCATGTATCAGTGCCAGTCTCCACTGCTGCTCTGGTATTCTATTCACAAATGTTGTAGTTCACATTCCGTTCCGCATAGCATCGATGACAACCACTAGTGGCTGCGATGACCGTCACAGACCATAGCTATCATGTAATCCAGCAATGCTGCTCCCTGTGTTCTACATGTAGCAGTGTCAGTCTCCACTGCTGCTCTGGTATTCTACTCACAAAGGTTACAGTTCATATTCCATTCAGCATAACACAGGTGACAACCACTGGTGGCGACCATGACAGTCAAAGACCCCAGCTATCATATAATCCACCATGTTTCGCCCTTTTGAGTGCATCTCTACTGAGTCCTCGTATTCTATTCACTATTGTTGCATATTTTATTCAGCATAACACGGGTGACAACCACTGGCGGCGACCATGACAGTTACAGATATGAGCACTGTATAATCCAGCCATGCTTCCCCCCCTGTGAGTGTCAGTCTCCACTGCTGCTCTGGTATTCTACTCACAAAGGTTACAGTTCTGCATGTATCAGTGCCAGTCTCCACTGCTGCTCTGGTATTCTATTAACAAATGTTGTAGTCCACATTCCGTTCAGCATAGCATCGATGACAACCACTGGTGGCGGCCACGACCGTCACAGACCATAGCTATCATGTAATCCAGCAATGCTGCTCCCTGTGTTCTGCATGTAGCAGTGTCAGTCTCCACTGCTGCTCTGGTATTCTACTCACAAAGGTTACAGTTCATATTCCATTCAGCATAACACAGGTGACAACCACTGCCGGCGACCATGACAGTTACAGATATGAGCACTGTATAATCCAGCCATGCTGCCCCCTGTGAGTGTCAGTATCTACGACCGTCCTCGTATTCTATTCACTAATGCTGCATATTTTATTCAGCATAACACAGGTGACAACCACTGACGACGGCCATGACACTCACAGACCATAGTTATCATGTAATCTAGCCATGCTGCCCACTTCCAGTCTATACCGCCGCCCTGTTATTCTATTCATGAATGTTGCAGTAAGATGACTACATGACTGGAGAGAGATCAATCAGGTGAATCTGCAGCCATAACTTCAGATTTAACCCAGAACAAAGTCTCGGCAGGAGAGGCTCTTAGCCCGGATATCAGCCCTTGAGTCCTGCGGGGGCCACATTGTTTCATATGGACATAATCAGAGCAGAGGTGCGGCCCCATGACTGCGGGATGACCGGTCCCACTGTGCCGGCCGGTCATTAACCATCCTGGTCACGGCCGGGGTGTGGAGGGGGGACACATAGCGACAAAAAAAAAACCCGTATAAGCCTGTGGCCAATTATCTTGGCCGGTGCTCCTGTAAGGCGACCGCCGTGCCCTCCCGTATACAGTGAGGGTCGTGTCCGTCCTGATCTGCGAATATTCTGAATGGCGCCCCATCTCCTGCACAGAACAATGGTATTTATAACCGCGCGGCGCTAATATCCGTCCGCGCAGGAATTGCCGGGCATTAAGCGGCATCTTCTCTTCGGGACACACTAATTGGATGGATGAAAGAGGCAGCCGCTATCACAGGGCTTTGAAATGAGATTTCGAATAAAGATCTCGCTCGCTCGGAATTGCTTGCGCGGAAAAGCAATTAAAAATGCTATTAACGGCGACGAAACTGCATCTGGAACGGAAGAACACACGTTGGAAAATAATTATAATTAACCCCGTTATTCCTGGCAAACACTGACGGCGGCGGAGGCTCCTCCCGGGAATACAGACCAACGCCGCCGCCGCCGCTTTTTTCTTTTTTTCTTTCCGTTTTATTATTCATGTACAGAATTAAATCCGGTCACAAATGCTCATTATTAGAACTGGCAGGAGGCGAACGCAAACAACATCCATCAAAGGCGGCGCCGAACCCAAAGACGTGCTCCTCCGCACCGGCCACGAGGTACAACACATGGCGCCGGCTCAGAGGAGACTGGAGGATGTGAGGGAAGGACCAGAGAGAAAATCCCTCACGTATAGGTGCTCCTGGGAAAGCTGGGTGACGGCCAAACATGGCGGCTCATCATCCGGGTACCCAGCTTTCCTAGAGTCTCCTTTATGCGTGTAGGGCCCCGTCCTGCAAAAAATAAGCGACCCGTCATCCAGACCGGGGTGCCCAACAGGAATATTAGGGGACTATCTTGGCCCTTTGCCTCTTACTAGTTCTTATCTTGCACTATTATAAGCCGCTCGGTACAGGACTGCTGGGTGATTGCAAACATGGCTGCTATTAGAGCATTCAGGGGTACCCCGCTTTTTTTGGTTGAAACACTAATTCTGTCTGTTATGCTAAGGCCCGAGGGGATGGCAGGCTGATTTTCAGAAAGAAAGGTGGTAAAAAGCAAAAAACATAATTCAAGGTCCCCATAGGTACGTTGGGGGAAGGTCCAAACTCCCTCCCATGGTGGGCCCCCAAGAATCATTCCCACTGGGGGCCGCAAGAATCATCCATGGGGCCCCCCAAAAATCTTCTCACGGGGGGGCCCCAAAAAACATAACCCCTGGGGGGCCCCCAAAATCATCTCCACGGGGGCCCCAAAAATCTTCCACTGGTGGGCCCCAAAAAATCTTTTGGGGTCCCAAGAATCACCCCCCACTGGTGGGTTTTCCCCAAGAATCAACTCCACTGGTGGCCCCAAGAAATCAACTCCACTGGTGGCCCCAAGAATCATCTCCACTGATGGGCCCCCACAAGAATCACCTCCACTGGTGGGCCCCAAGAATCACCTCCATGGGGGCCCCCAAGAATCAACTCCACTGGTGGCCCCAAAAATCAACTCCACTGGTGGCCCCAAGAATCACCCCACTGTGGCCCCAAGAATCAACTCCACTGTGGACCCCAAGAATCTTCCCACTGGTCCCCAAGAATCATCTCCACTGATGGGCCCCAAGAATCACCCCCAAAGGGTGGGCCCCAAGAATCACCTCCACTGGTGGCCCTAAGGTTAAGAATCACCCCCACGGGTGGCCCCAAGAATCAACTCCACTGGTGGATCCTGGTGGCCTCAAGAATCATCTCCACTGGTGGGCTCCATTAATCAACTCCACTGGTGGCCCCAAGGAACCCAAATCTGATGGTGGCCCTTTTCCTGAACATTGTCTAGGGGGCTACATACCTTGGCCGCAGGAATCAGATGTTGCACTGCGCATGCTTCTGCCAGGAGCTGTTCTGCCCACTCCCCTGTACACAGCTGCCACATGTGCTGTCTGCTCTGCTACTATATATGATTATAATGTACCATTACACATATGTGGCGCACTTCTTATAATAACCTTCTTCATGTCCTGTGTTCACAGATCCTCCATTGGTTAATCTCACGGTGGATCCTCAGCCCGTTCTGGAAGATAACATCGTCAAATTTCATTGCTCTGCCAAAGCCAACCCCGCGGTGACGCAGTACCGGTAAGAGCGGCGCATGGAGGGTGGAAGCAAAGTGGTAAAAACATTGCAATATTGTATCACTTGTTGTCTCCATGAATTGGTGCAGACAGTACATTGGGGAATAGTCTGAATTAATGGCACCGTATATATATATATAATGGTCGACCTTCAACCTCGCCCTTTCTTCCTTTTGGCCGACACTTCCCCATTTATCAGATATTGCAGAGCCCCAATCCCTTATAAAGCGAGTGCGCCGTTCTATGTCACTAAAGAGGTCAGCCGGAAAAAAGGGAAAGGTCGCACGAGAGTTTCCAACATTGTTTAACCTGAAGGTATTCACGCCCCTCCTGCCCCCGGCTCATTGATGCTTCCTATATGACGGCTATCCTTTATTCCAAAGCTCCAGGTTCTGCACCTCGGTGATTCATGGTTCGAGTGTGCACATATATAATAATAATAGTCACTTCACTTTAATGCCCCATTTATGATGTTAGCGCTTCTGATACAGTTTCCACCAGCAAAAAACCCTCTTTTTTATAATTCTTTTTATTATTCATGGCCCTGGTGCTGATGTGGACTCCTACAATGCTTTCTATGAACTGTATAAGAGATGTACTGATTGGCTAAGAGAGTTATTTGAGGTGTTCCAGGGAGAGGCAATGGATGGGTCATGTGTGTGGGTGTGACTGGTATATAACAGGCAGGGCCGCCATAAAGGCAGTACAGGGGGTACTGCTATACGGGGCCCGGTAAAAAACAAGGTGGCCTGCTGCCAGCTGTTGGAGCAGGGTTGATGTAGGGGGGGAGGCCCAGAAGCTTCGGCTGTATGGGGCCCTGAAATTTCTCAGGGCGGCCCTGATAACAGGGCACAAAAGGTTAGGTAGGTCCCTTCCCACCATCCTTCCTACTACCCTCTCCTCTTCCCCCGTCCCTTAGTTAGCTAGATTTCCTATTTGTACATATATTTATATAATCCTTTGTATAAAAGGGTTTTTGCCAAGAAGTGATTTCCTCAGCTAACAGGCTGAACTTGAGCCTTGAGCCTTTAAAAGAGGGGTGTTGTGTTTCTGTGTTTAAAAAACAAGTACCTCCTCTGTGATATCATAGCACCACCTCCCATGCACGTTCCCGAGGCTCAGTCTCTCTGGTTGAGCAAACATTGTTTTGCTAAATTACAAAGAATAACTATTGTGCACAAGTTAATTGGTTTTGTTTTCTCCCACCTATCTGCTCACGAGAGAAGATTAGCTCCGGGCAGGCAAGTTTCTTTCATTCCTTCACAAACTGAAGGGCTGAGCAGTGAGCCAAGGGAGTGTCTGCAATCTTTACTCTGATAATTACATTACAACCAGTGGATTCTCTATACAGGACACAGAGGAACATTTTTTCCCCAGTCCCTTAAAAGCTGCAGAGGGGTGAAGAAGAAGGGCTGAGGAGGGAGCGTCTGCAATCTTTACTCTGATAATTACATTACAACCAGTGGATTCTCTATACACAAGACAGAGACTTTTTTCCCCAGTCCCTACAAAGCTGTTCAGTTTCCTTTCCATCGATAGAAGTTCAAACCACCAAATGCGACCGATAGCTCCTGCGCTCCTGTTTGTCTTGTAAATGTCAGGGGAAACAAC